>CAUYRH010072062.1:0-34675 GCA_963574655.1 Perodicticus potto
AACAGGCAGCTCTCCTGTTCCCTCTCCGAGGTCCAGCCGAGGTCTGCTTTGGAGGGGAACAGGTAGCTCTCCTGTTTCCTCTCTGAGGTCCAGCCGAGGTCTGCTTTGGAGGGGAGCAGGCAGCTCTCCTATTCCCTCTCCAAGGTCCAGCCGAGGTCTGCTTCTGAGCTCTCTGCTCAGGGGTTTATACAGTTCCAGGGAGTTGTTTTGCCGGAACTTCTTAGGGCGTGGGTCTTCGTCAGCTACAGCCAGCTGACCAATGAGGACCCAGGCCCTGGAAACTGTCA
Organism: Perodicticus potto; assembly: GCA_963574655.1. Lineage (NCBI taxonomy): Eukaryota > Metazoa > Chordata > Mammalia > Primates > Lorisidae > Perodicticus > Perodicticus potto. The sequence goes on from CAUYRH010072062.1 coordinate 288, forward strand.
TAACATTGATCAGTCAGATGTGCACTGAGGAGGAGACAGCAAGGCGCCAGTGTCTTCCACACAGGTGTCCGGCCCTTCCGCAAGCTGGTTCCTCCATCCGCCACAGCATCAGCACCGCCAGGGCCAAGGCAGCGGTTGTAGGGCTGCCTTGTCCTGCATCACCAAGACAAGTGGCTTCGGGGTCTCAAATCTCGAATTTTTGACACTAATCAAGAAGCAATTTCATGAAGGAAAAGGGCTTGGGAAACTAGTCTGAGCACTATCTGATTATAGTTTAACATTATCTAGAGTAGAAAACACAAGATTTTGCTATTTAAAAAAAAAATCCCTTTTGACCAGTATATGTCTCTCCTAGTTCTGAGCATTTTGGTTACTGTCTTATAAAAATAATTTTATTGATTTGAGGCTTGACAAAGAGAAATGATCTGCTCTTTAGCCAAGAGTATGTGACCTGTTTTGTTTTGTTTCCTTTCCAGAAACTCTTAGTATCTTCTCTTGTCTCCAGGGCTCTGAAGTTTCACGATGCTATTTCTTGGCCTGTGTGCTGAGTGTTTGGTGGGAGCTGTGTCCTGTGGCCTGGGACCTTCTCTCCTTTTGTGCTTCTTTGAAAACCTCACCCCACTCTGTTTTGTCCTCCTGGAGCTCATAGCATCTTCAGGTGTTAGATTTCCTGGACTAAACCTGTAACTTCTTCAAAAATCTTTCCTCTCATGATTTCGTTCCCTTGATCTTTTATTAATTATTCTTTTTTAAATTTTAAAACAAACCCAAACCTACAGAAAGTGGCAGATCCAGTAGAAATAAACTTATTCCTAGGTCAATAGAAAGCAGGTTGTAGACAGGACATGTTGAGATACTTTAATAATACTTTCGTGTGCATTCTCTACAAACAAAGATGTTCTTCCACAAAAGCACAATATAACCACTCAAGTTAGAAAATTAATGTCTATACATTACTGTCTAATTCTCAGACCCCAGCCAAGTTTTTTCCATATTCCTTCATAATGTCCTCTACAGCAAAGTGATCCAGTTCAGAATCATGTTTAGTCTCCTTCAATCTAATCTTTCCTTCATGATCTCGACACTTTCAAAGAGCACAGTCAGTTATTTCACATACTTAACCTCGACTTGGCTTCATCTGTTGCTTTCTCTTGATTAGATTCGTGTCCTGAATCTTTGGGGGTAGGAGCATCACAGAAGGACTGCGGGGGACTTCTTGCCTCCTCTCAGGGGGGGCAGGATTTTGAGGCAGCTTTATTTCTCATGATGTTCTCTTTGATTATTTGCTTAAGGAGACATATGTCACATCTCTCAGTAAAGTTTCACTTTTCCCCTTTGTAATTAATGACTATTTTATGGGAAGGAATTTTTAAACTCTGTAAATTTCCTTTTCCTCGTTAAACTTTCAATATAGCCAAGTATTTGTATCAGTGTGGCCTGTGGTTTCCTGCTGTGTTCTGCAAATTGTTCTCCTTTACTCTCATTAGATATTTTCATGCTCAGATTGTTTCCATTTTGAGCCGGTTCCTGGTTCTTTTGATGTGTCCCATCATTCTTTTTTTTTTTGTTTTCTTTTGAGACAGAGCCTCAATCTGTTGCCCTGGGTAGAGTGCCGTGGCATCACAGCTCACAGCAGCCTTCAACTCCTGGGCTCGAGCAAATCTCCTGCCTCTGCCTCCCAAGTAGCTGGGACTACAGGCACCTGCCACAATGCCCAGCTATTTTTTGGTTGCAGCCGTCATTGATGTTTGGCGGGCCTGGGCTGGATTCGAACCCGCCAGCTCAGATGTATGTGGCTGGCACCTTAGCCGCTTGAGTCACAGACGCCAAGCCAGTCCCATCATTCTTGAGTACTTTCTTGCTTTCAGACATAGAGAAGACTTCAGACTTGTCCCGTGTTCTTCTGCCTTAGCATTAGCCATCTTTCTAGTGGTCAATAGTATTTAGAAAGCAAGGTCTGGGTTCTGTGTGCTCGTTGCTACCAGGGAACTGCTGTTACCATGCCTCTCAGAGGGCAATACACAGACACCATACGTAAATGTATATACACATAAATATGTACATACAGATGGTGCCAAAGAATGCATACACATTTTTAAGAAGGGAAAAAGACACAAGCATGACTTGTATTCATCTTTCGTATATATTGAGTATTACAATTTTAATATACTTTTTTCCTTTCTTAAAGTATACATACATCTTTGGGCACCCTCTGTATACATTTTTATTTTTATATCTATCTACAAATATATATCTTTTCTTTTCTTTTCTTTTTTTTTTTTTTGAGACAGAGCCTCAAGCTGTCACCCTGGATAGAGTGCCGTGACATCACAGCTCACAGCAACCTCCAATTCCTGGGCTCAAGCGAGTCTCCTGGCTCTGCCTCTCAAGTAGCTGGGACTACAGGCGCCTGCCACAACGTCCGGCCATTTTTTGGTTGCAGCCGTCATTGTTGTTTGGTGGGCTCGGGCTGGATTCGAACCCATCAGCTCAGGTGTACGTGGCTGGCGCCTTGAGCCTACAAGTATATATCTTAAAAGCCATGTAGAAATTCACTCAGTATCTCTAATACCACAGGGGTCATTCTTTTTCCACATTTTAACTTTCTTCCCTGAAAGTGGGATAATCCTTAACATCTCCATCCACTTATTTGATCAATCACTCTACATAAACCAATCTTTGATCACAGCGACCTTCCCCTCCCCCATGGATATTCTGCTTATCCCACTCAGACTCTGACACCCTGTGCCAGGCTGCCACTAGCCCTGCAACGAGCGGGTATCTTCCTCACCTCTCCTTGTGCTCAGACACCCCACACAGGGCTTCTGACCCTGCACAGATGCCTCTTCAGGCTTTGCCTCTCCGAAGCAGGCAGCCTTCCTGCAGGGAGGCACCCTTACCCTGCACCAGGCCACCACACCAGCGCCCACCTGGGTCAGCTCCACTGCCTCCCCCCTCCCCCCAACCTCCACACAGTCAAGATTCTTACTTTTCTCAGCCTTGACCTGAGGGCTTTGAGACTGAGTTGTTCAGGAAGGAAAAAGGAAGAAATTCTCTTGACCTTTTTATTTTGCTTTCTGGAGTCTCTTGTCTCCTTTCCCTTTCAACCTACCAATGAAACTTTAAAATTTTTATAGCATCATATTTATAATCTTTAAGAGCTTTCTTGTTCCCTAAATGTTCTTTTTAAATAGCACTCTGATCTTGTTTATGGGTATATTTCTTCTTACCTGGCTGAGGTAAAAAAAAAAAAAAAAAAGTTGCCTTTTTCCCTCCATTCTCTGCATTGTTTCTGATAATTGTAAGTGTCTCTTTTTCATTGTTTATTATGGAACTTGCCTTCCATGTAGGAGACTTCCTCAACTACCTGAGGATGGTCTGTCCATTCATATTACACGAATGTGAACATGAATAGGAATATTTAGCCAGCAGAAGCTGAAGGAGGGATCCTCTGTGTGTGGATGAGGCTCGTCAGCAACTGACCCCTTATGGCTCCCCGGTTCTCTTTTGTCACAAGACAGCCTTATGGGAGGCTTCCCTATGCACAAGTGACATCTGACCATGGAAAGAAAAAGAGTGATTGGGAAGAAACCATTGGCAGCTTTCTCAAGTTATTAATCTGTGTGTATTTCTGCGTATTTGTCCCATGTGAAGATACATGAAGAAACATCTATAACTTCCTAGACTTGAGAGGGTGGAGGAGTCAAGCCACTGTTGTGTTGGGCGTCTCCATTTCTCCCTCTTACGAGCAGATTTTAGTAAATGTCGATTGTAATGCAAAGTTTGAGTCTCCGTTTAAAAATTAACTTTGGGATATAGATGTGTGTATATATGGATTCATCTTCTAGTTCTGTCTGTAGACAGGACCGAGAATAAATGATCCCCTGGTAGCTAAGAACATGCCGAGAGCCAACCCTCGTTTTTAAGTATCGTTCTCTAGTAAAAGCAATGAGGACTCCTTAAAGAGACAACTTATTCCCGGCTAGGTTAGAAAAAGTACAAGACGAACTGGGGACTATCTTATAAGTGTAGAAGGTAAGAAAGTACTCAAAAAATTATGAGGACGTATTCGAAAGTCAGAAAAGCCTACTTAAAAAAGTTTTCACTGGCCAAATCTCAGATAATTTGAACAGCAAAATAAATAGAGTAATGCCATGTAACCCATAGAATAAGGTAAATATCCATGACTATACACAAATATAAATAAATAATTTAATAAATGAATAAGTAATTGGGGAAAGAGAAGAAATAGCTCACTCTGGAATTTCAATTCAAATTGAATAAGGAGTGACACATAAAAAGAAAATTGTCCTCTGGCAATCACCATAGTAAGAGGGTTTACAGTCCAAGAAGCAACAATGCATGCAAAGATTAGTGGGTCAAAATTTTTGAAAAACAGAGTAGTTTGCTCTTCTTAAGTAACATTAGAGAGGACAAGGCTTGTAACCTCCACCTCAACCAAGTGATCAAAGTTAGCACCAGCAGTAATAAGATATGTGGATGTCATTGGCTTCCTGTTGCTGTGCACTGAGAAGAACTTTCTCTAAGACAAGTGACCAGTACTCTGAAAGTATCACAGTCATTCAAGACAAGGGAATAATGAAGATCTGTCCTGACATGACAACTAAGTGCAGTGTGTGGTTCTGGGTCACAGAAGGAAAACTGGTGAAGTTTGATTAAGGCCTATAAATTAATTAGTAGTGTTATATAATTGTTAGTTTCTTGATTTTGATCACTGTACTATAGCTATGTAAAGCATTGACATTTGGGGAGGCTGGGTAAAGGGTATATGGTGACTCTGTGAATTGCATCTGAGATCTTCTGGCAAGTCAAATTGTTTCAAAATGAAAAGTTTTTTAAAAACTTTTATTAAAATAATTAAATCAAAGCTGTGCCATATTGTAGGTAAGTCTTTCTCTGGTGCTGTTCATTTTCTCCAAAAATTCCCTCTGTCAGCCCTCTGGGAGAAAGCAGAGGAGGGGGCTCGGAGTTTTATTATTTTTATTATTCATTCAGTATATAGACATTCATGCGATTCTCTTGTAGTCATTTAGGTGCTTTTCCCTTTATTGAGCCTTTTGTCTCCGTGCCTGACACCTTTTTGGCTCAGGTTCTCTAAGGAATACGCCTCCTGTTCCCTCTAGTGGGTAAGACAGGGCTGGCCGTGTGGTTGCTTGAGGCAGGAGAGAGGACGAGGCTTAAATGCTTCTCCTTAAGGCTTTGCCTCACTACTCATCTCGCCATCAAAGGCACCTGGTGTCTCCCAACCCAAAGCTTTTAGGGGCTGTGTGGTACAGGTCGGCTTGCTTCTCACTGACCATTCCTCATGGCCGCTGGGCTTCGGAGCTCTCTGTTGAGTCACTACCCTATCTATTCACCTTCCATCACCTTGCTTCCTGTCTCCCCTCTCATTCTCTTGGTTTGTATGGTTTATTCTTTTAGATTTCTGTGCCGTCACTTTAGAGGCAGGACAGTGGACCATTCTAAAGCAAAGATAGATACATACTTGCAATTTCTAGGCTTTACTGGAAGTCCTTAAAAATATTTTCTCTGAGCATGTCCATCTGAATATCATGCAAAATGGATTTGGGCTGATGCTGTCACATTCAGAATTCTGGAGATGTATAAGAAAATTAGAGACCTCCTTTTAACCCTTGCAGCCCTGGGACAGTGGTATTTCATGTGGTATAGCCCAATGTAGGTCTTCATTTTAGAAAATAGTGCTCATAAAAATATCCAGGCAACAGACCCCAGGTGTATCATAGATGTCACTGTCTACTGGAGGTCTGGCCTCCATGAGGTCTCTTGACTAAAACTTGAGATGCAGCCACTCTGGAAAGGGAAGAAGTAGAAAGTGAGAAGGGAAGACAGCATGCTCTTTGGAGCCAGACTCTCCGGGTTCAAATCCCTTCACAGCTACCTGCTTGCTGCACGTTCTTGAATAAGTTATTTATCCCTTAATGTTTTCAAGTTATTCACATATAAAAATGGGTAGAATAATTCTTACCCATTGGTTCGTTGTGAGGATTAGGTAATGTAATGTGTATAAAACACAAATGGCATCTAACTTTATTACTCTTGCCTAGTAAAATGGTTTACTTACTGGACCTTCCCAGGATAACAGAGGCAAATAGAAGTCTTGTGCTCATTCAGGAGGTGAATTATGAGAATCTTGCCACTTAGAACTGAGCTGGACAGCGTGGACCTGATACCTCCTCTGGATGCTCTGATGTGCTTTTTGTGCCTGAGCCGTCCAGGGAGGAGGAGTCACCTTCCCTCTCTGCACTCTTCCCGTGAGTGATGCACTGCTTCCCTCTTTAGCAAACTAGAGATCTTTCAGGTGAGGCTTCTTGCCAAAAAGTTCTATTTTTGTTCTCCTTTAGAGTTTGATCAGCAAATATTCCAGCCTCTTTCCTTTGGAGATTAATACCCTTGTGTACCTTTGGTATAAAGTGCTGACACCCAACCAAGGCCTTTCCAATACTCCAGGCAGGAAGAGGCTGTATATCTGGCACAGTCAGCTGCCTTTCAGTGGGACCACTAGGCACATAGGAATGCCATCCAGGGTCTTGGAGTGCATGCTTTCTCCCTCTCTGCCTTTGTTTTCATCCTGTGGGAGCTGATAGCAGGACCAGTTTATAAGCTCCATCCTGCATGGTTAGCTGCTGCCCGTCAGGGGATCTTCTGGATCAAACAGAGGTCAGGGATTGGTGGGCTCTGCTCTTGAACTGTAGTCATTTCTCTCCAAGGAAGTTATAAGACCCATTTCAGTGCTGCCAAGAAAGTTTCTGTTACAACAATAAGAAAGAGCAGCTGTTGTCTCCAGGACTGTTGTTCCAGAAACTCATGATAGCACGAGCCTCAATTTTAATATTCTTTTATAGAGGGGCTTAGAGAAGAGTTTTTACAGATGGCAAATGTTTTTAATCATAGCAGGGGTGTGTTCGTTAAGAAACCCTGCAGAAACCAAGGGGGTGCTGAGTGTGGCTGGAAGCCTGGCAGTTTCTTTAGGGAGTGAAGTCGGGAGGAGACATAGTGATTGTTGTCTTAGAAGGTGCAAGAAGAGTGTCCAAATAACTTCTTTTAAAAGCATATTTGGGGGAATAAGATTGTTTTCACTCATATACAAGTGTTTCAAAACATATGTTCTTCTCTTTGGCTCATGAATAAAACATCTTAAAGGGGATGGAGATCCATTCCATGCACATTTTGTCTAGTGACAAATTCACTTCTTGTAAGTACTGCTTTTTCTATTATAGATGAAAAATTTTGAAATCCAGTAAGTAGTGCTGTTCTCAGGCCATAGAAGAGGATTTTGGTACAAATGGATGTTGAAGTTTGTCTGTGCAGCACAAGCAAAGAATTTGAGCTCAGGCTTTGGGCTTCACAGTCCAAACACGTCTTTGCTCGGTTCCTTCACTGGCACCCAGCCATTGGGTAGGGGCCACCAAGCAGTTGATCACATGTAAGAAAGAATCCAACCCTCTTCTTCCTCTATGAAGCTGAAAAGTCAAACACAATCAGAGAAAGATCTGGATAAGTCCGATGAACCCAACTTCACAGACCATACCATTAACCAGTCCCAAGATCAGATGAATCTAAGATGCATCCTGACTAAATGGTCATGCAGAGTTTAACAGGTAGGAAATTATTTTTAAAAGCCAAGATCTAGGAATACTGTGAGCAAGCATTAAGAGTTTAGCTGGTTGCCCAAGCAGGCTTCTTGCAGTAGCTCTTTGTGGGGATCTTTGTCCTATACCCGAGTCTTCAGCACCAAGTCTGTGCGGCTGTGCCCTAGCTCTAGCTCTGAAGTCTGGAGGAACCTCCCAAACTCATATGGCACTGATTTATAAACACATTAACACAGGACTTCCACAGGGAGAGACTGCTTTTTCAGTATTCAGATCCTTACATTCACCTATCCGGATCACCTGTCTCCCAGTGTCTTTTTTTCCTGGGAAACCGTAAGGTTCCTTGGTGGATTTACAGGTAGAGAAAAGATTACCCAGTCTCATGGGGAGAGACTGAAAGACTTATCCCAGTTCCACCAGAAAAGACACTTTTCTAACAACCAGAAACCATGAATTGGTCAGACTACTCATAAAAACCCTGACCAGGACTTCTCTATTTTTCTCCTGTCTCTGGGCTACATGGAAAGCTTACCATTTGCATTTGTCATTAGCATGTTACAATTTTCAAAACTGTCGATTATCTCTGTAAGCTAAAGTCCATTTGAGATTACTTATTTCCTGCAGAGACACAGAAAACACCTGGGGCCTTTTACCGGATTTGAGAGATACTCCAGGCTTATCGGTAATAAGTTTGCCAAAAATCTCTGCAGATGGATGGCTTACAGGGGATGCATATCCGTCGGGGGCCAATCCCATTCATTGCATATTGATTTTTGTCAATTTCAGTTTTCAAAGTTGACATTTTCTGGCCTTGTTTTTAAATCCCAGTGCTAATTTTAGGGACTTTGTTTGACTATACAGAATTATGTCTTTTGTAATATTATTTCCCAGGTCTTCAGAGAAACAACTTGTTATAATTCTACTTAGTTGAGCTGCACACATACAAAATCAAAAGGAAGAAATAAACAATTCCATGGCTTTCCCCATCAGCTTGATTTACAGGTACACAGCCTCAAGATTCCTCTCTCCGACTTGACATGAGACGAGGAATCGTTACGCTGCCTCCCAAACCAATGTGTCATCCAGATGGGCTCATGGAGAAGTGTCACGCCATCCCCAGTCAATCAGGAGCCTGAGAGTATTGACCCTGCTATTTGGTCTGCACACCTCTGTCCAGAGACTCCACAGCTACTCTGTAAAGCTCCTCTGGGGTCTGTCCCTTGGGTATACATAGTACAGTAGTCAACTGCTGAGATGGACCAGTACCTGAGGAAAACATTGCAAATGCAACTAGAATCAGCCAACTTTACCTTCTCACAAAAAAGTGGGCTAAGATGCATAGGTTTAACCTATGGTTTATGTGCAGTGAGGAAAACACTCAGGGCCTGGGAAAAGGAGCCTAAACCTTCTTAAGCCCTCCCCTTGGCCAGGGCTGTGTCTGCCTCTGACATATTTGGGAAGATCTTTCTGTGTCCTGAAGAAAGCCCTGGAACTTTGACCTTAAACTCTATGTAAGAATTTGATCCGGGATATTGGAAAACCTTTCAGGAAAAACTTTATTATCAAAGCTTTTACTGCTTCTCTATCTTGTTAAAGGTTGCACTCAAAATTCACTTTGATTCTTTGTTTAGGAAAAAGTTGATCTGAGGGAACTTTATTTTTTAGAACAGTTCAAGACATGCTTGTCCACTGTGAAGCTACTCTTTTCTTCTTCTTTCTGGACTGTTCTCTTTGGAAGGAAGTCACTAAGCACAGTGACCCTTGAGGATTGGGGAGTTAGACTCTTTGAGGGCAGTGGGTGCTCATAAATTATTTGAATTCTTCTGCATGGGAGATTTATTTCTCCCTCCCTCCCCTCCATTTATTAATCCATTCAACCATTTATTTATAACAGTATAGACTTGTGGATATTCACTTTATAGTTGCATCATAATCTAATACTACTTAATTTTCTTGCTCAAATTTTTTTAGTACTGGCCATTGAGAGTTCAGTTGGTTCTAGGGTTTCTTTGACATATTCCTTTCAATGTGGATTGTTAAAAATTATTTCCTTACTTTCTGATATTACAAGATGCTCCTGACCTATCCTGTATATTTTTTGCTTCAGTCTTAGAACCAGCCATTTCTCCAAGGATCTCTGGTTCCTTTTTCAAGAGAATAGTAATAAAGATTTGGGTGCTAGATGGGCTCTTTGATACAGGAACATCATTTACTCTAGGCCCTCTGAGCTAGAACAAAGAAATATATGTGTGTATATCAGCCCCAGAGTATACACATATCTATAAATATTGCAATATGTAACTGTATGTATTTGTCTGTATTAAGCTGAACATGGGTTATTACTGGTGTCTCCACATCTACTCCATTATCACATGGATCATTCCAGCCTCCTCCCCTTGCTCACCTGTAAATTTCCATCCCTCAGTGAAAAATTAGGCTGTGCAAGAACTCTTTTATGCTGAGTAAACCAATGCTAATATTTAGTTAAAAACTTTTCAGCCATTTCTATCTTTGTCTCTTTCTGCTAGTTTTCCAAATATATATATTCTTATGTATCATATATATCTATGCATATGGATGTGTTTCTTTGCTTCCACATAAATGATACATCTTCCTATATACTGCTTTGTAATGTGCCCCTTTTCCACATAACTACGTGTCAGAAGCATCTTTTCATGTAAGTTCACGTATATTTTTGTTTTTGAATATACGCATTACATAAGTTAACTGGTTCCTCATTAATGAATGCTTTAGTTGTCCCCAAGTTTGTCACATTACAAACAGTGCCACAAAGCAAAATCCATCTGCACATTGTCTCTGCAAAAAGTGTTCCTAGAAGTGGAATTCATCCTATGGAGACATGTCTTCGATTTTTCAAAGCACTTCCAGGAATATATAAATTTTATTCAAGCTAGACTTTAGGCGTCCAACCAAATCTGGGAGTTTGTTTGGGGCGTGTGAAGGGGGCCTACGGCTTTGTCTCGGTGCCACAGTGGAGAGGGATGCAGGAGGGACCCAGGACTGTTTTAGTCTCTGCCACCGAACTGACGCCTTCTCCCCTGCTGGTTGCCGCGGACATCACTGTCCTTCGGTCATCACTTGGGATGTCTCGAAAGTCAGTCTGCGTCATTGCACTCCATTGTTCTCTGGGTGGTCTGACTTCACTCCGGAGCCAAGGGCTCAGATCTCCCATGAACCATGCCCCCTCTCCCTCACCATTTCTAGGTTGATTCAACTCTGACCTAATTGACCACTGACAGCTCTGTGAGTATCAGCCTCTGCTGTGTCCTCAAAGCACCATTAACACATTTCTTTAGGTATCTGGGATAGGTGAGTCAATTTGCAGATCAAGCAAGAAAGGATAGAAATTAGATTAAAGCTGCACTCAAAACTTGGAAGTGAACCCAGAGCAAGACCTACCAGAAAGTCAGAAGTAGCGGCTGTGTCTTTGACATCCTGGTGTGCTGATTCTACTAATCTCTGCCCCGGTGTCAACTGCCAAGCTGCTTGCTGAAAAGGTCATAGAGACCTTCCTTACAGGTATTTTCTTTGAAGAAACTCTCAAGGATTAGAAGTCGCCATGATCCAAGGGAGTGAAATTCTAATGAAATGGCAGATTGACAGGCGGCAGGGTCTGGGACCCCTTCTAACGCATGCACCTGGGGGGACATTGCTTTTCCTCATGCATTGTTGTGAGAATTAGAGAAGAAAATGAAGAGCATTTGGCATTTAGTAAGTATTCAGTAAGTACAAAACAACCTCCCCAAATAGCTAATATTTATCTCACTTTGCACCAGATACCGTTGTAAGAATTGTGCGTGTACTAACTCATTTTGTCTCCACAATGATACTATGAATTGGGTGCTATTATTTTTCCCAGTTTTATAGATGAGGAAACTGAGGTCCATAAAGGTAAAGGAACTGGCCCAAGGTTGCACGGACAGGGAGGGGAAGGGTTTGAGGCTTTCTGTCTTCAGAACTCCCGGCAACTTTCCCACGTCCAACAGCATCTCTCAGGAGGCCTCGTGTTCCCTCGGGATGAGGGCTGCCTTTGGACTCTGGGGCAGACCCTGCTAGACGCCTCCCCCAAATCCAACTTCTTCTTCCTCCTTACTAATTGAAGCCCAGCATTTTTTGTCGAATGGTAGAACGGCCAGTTAATAATAAACATCTCCTCAGACTGCCTTGCAGCTGGGTGGATGTGGCACCCAGTCTGTGTGAGGAGGCGTAAGGCAAAGGGACAGACTCAGCTGGTCCCCACCAGCCGATCTTTCCCTGCCCCCTCCTGCTGACTGTGGCCCTGCTGCCCAGATGTGCAGCAGCTTTCTCATGAGCAGGGGGATGAGCGTGGGCCCAGGGCAGGGCAGCAGGAAGACTGAGGGAGGCTGGGCACCAGGGCCTCACTGCAGCATTCAGCCCTGGAGTGCTCTCAGTGGACCCTTTCATGAAGGAGAAAGATGATTTCTTGTGTGATTAATTCATTGCGTCTGGTTTCTGTTACCTGCACCCAACAGCAGTGGTAAGTGAAACAAAATCCCAGCTGTACTAGTAGCTCCCCTGAGGGAGGGGTGTGCATGTGCACGTGTGTGTGTGTGTGTTTTACTTCATAAAGCTCCAGCCTCGGTTTACATATTTGTTCTTATTTCTCATGGTACATCCCATGGAAGAGGGAGAGGGAGGTATACAGTCCATGACCAGGGAGAAAGAAAAAAAGGGGAAGGAAGAGAAGGGGAAAGGCAGGGGAGGGAGGAGGGAGGCAGGGATGAACACCCATAGTCCAGAGAATGGTACAAAACATGACCCATTTAGCTGCACGGAGTTAGCTCAGATGGATGCCCAGGAGTTTTGCGTCCGTGGCTCCACCTCCCTTTTCTAGCCTCTTTCCCTCCCTTAGACCCCAGTTTTATCTTGCTGGTGCCCTGTGGTCAAAGCCAAAGAGACCTTCAATTTTGGTTTTGCCCTCCAAGGGCAAGAGGGGACTCTCCTGCACTCGTCTGTGTGAGAGTCAGTTCCGTGGGCTCTAAGGCTTCCTAAAGTTGATAGTCAGAAGAGCATGGATGTGGCAGCCGAGCTAAAGAGGTTTAAATCCTGTTGTCTCATTCCAGCTGTGTGACCTTGGAGATGTTACTTAGCCTCTCTATGCCAAGGATTACTTATCTCTAAAAATGAAGGTAATATCAGGACCTATTTCATAGTGCTTTTGTGACTTTACATGTGAAATATTTAGAATAGTGATTCTTGACTGGGGGAAATTCCTGCCCCTTACCCCAGCAGACACTTGGCGGTATCTGAAGATGTTTTTGGTTGTCACAACTCAAAGAGGAGTGCTTTTGCCATCTCTGCAGTGGCCAATGGCCAGGGCACCTGCTACACGTCTTAGAACACACAGGGAAGCCCCCTCCCAACAAGAATTGTCCAGCCCCAACTATCCATAATGCTAAGATTGAGAAAACCTGGTTTAAGATGATGCCTTATTCTTATGCTACATAAGTTGATGTAACTTTGATATGTGATGCTGAAGATTTCCTTTCCACTCAGGGTGAAGATAGAATAAAATCAAAGGGGAAAAGAGACTCGCATTTCTATCATGCCATGTATATAGGAAGCAGAAAGATGAAAACCCTCTTTTAAGATGGTTACAAGGATTCAAGATATCCCTTTAACACACCCAACGCTGTGCCTGGAATGCAATAGGTGCTCTGTAAATGAGAGATTTCAGGATGATAGCATCATTGTCATTAATTACCATGACAATTGCCAATCTTCTTAAGTTGGAGTTGCTTTGTATCTTCCTGGAGGCTTGTGATGACAGGATAAGAGGTGTGTGGGGGTAGAGAAAATGCTGGAGATGGAGTGTGGAGTTCCGCCTTGGAGGGAGTCATGGATGCTGCTTCTTCCCTAGGAGTGTTGCCATTCAAGGGGGCAGCACTAGCCTGCCTGTAGAGTTTAACGTGCAGCATATTATTTTTCACTTGAGGTAGCGGAGTTGAGGGAGGTAAGACTTGAGCATCCAAGGCTAACTGTTCAAGTAAATTTAGGCCAAGAGGAAAAATTAAGAATGAAAACAAATTACTACAATTTTTTATTGAGAAAATTAAAAGCTGTATGTACACTAAATCTGAATTCTATATAATTTTCACCTATCATGAGATATTTTGTTTTTCATTTTTAAAACCATTTAAAAGTATAAAATCTATTCTCAGTTAGCCATGGGATATACAGGTGATGGACTAGATTTGGCCCCTGAGCTGTAATTTGCTGACCCCTGGCTTAAAGCATCATCACCTCAGCCTGCAGCTGAACATGGCTGCCCCTTCCCTGCACCCCTAGCTTGGACCCTGTCACCAACGCAGGTCATATTCCTTGACATCAAGTCCTTACTGGAATCTCAGACTCCGTAACTGAATCGCTGTCCAGTTAGTTTCCCAGGAGTCAGACTTACTGTAATAGCCTTTCCTCTCCCAGGGCGCTGGGGACCTTGTTCTGCAAACGTGAAAAGGCTGTGACCCCCCGACAATGGCCTAGCTCACTACCCAGGACTGTGAGACACAGGCCAGTGCTGGGGGATAAGGAGCACCCAGGCCCTCCGGAGCATCAGGAAAGCTTCACAGGGGCCTTATGAGCCCCTGAAAAATACAGAGCACAGTTCTAGAGATTGAGGGGTAGAGGGTGTCAATTTTTCAGCAGCTGGAAAAAGTATGTACAAATGGTGGGGGTAAGATAAGAGAGCACATATGTTCAGGGACCTGGAGACAGGTTCTTTGTAATTGCCAGCATGTAGCTGGAGGAAGGGACCTGGCAGGCTACAAAGCTGACCTACAGGCAGGGTGAGCTTGGCCTGGGGATCTGTTCTGTTGCTGCAGGACCCTCCCTTGTTTTTACCCATCACCCACCAGCCTGGTCCCGCTCCCTATATTCCCCTTGAGGCTTGGGACACAGCTGGTGCTGTCAGACCTTACAGCTGCCTAGACTTCTGCGTATCACCTAACCTCAGCCTGGGCCACACCTGCTCTTTGCCCACCTGTAGCTAGCCCTCCTGTGCATGCCCATCCACCTGCCTTGCGGCAGGGAATTTTCTAGTCTTCTGGCTTCCTCAGAAAGAAAGCTTCATTTCTGATCAATTAAATGGTCCCCTAGAATCTGATCTGTTTCTTCTTCCTCCTTGCCAATGAGATCTGGACTCACTTTTTCCCTCACCTGATTTGTAAGTAAGAGAAAGTAGAGATTCCACCCGTGGGCCTTCTCACCTAATAGATCTAGGAGACAGGGTGTGTGATGTCTTTGCTATTCTGAGCTTCACAAAACCCCTACCTTGCGTGACAGCTGCAGAGATGCTTGGGATCAGCTAAGATTCATACCAATGCTATTTCCCCATTTCAGGTTCTAAAATTCTGACTCTGTTGCTATCCAGTTGGTTGTATATTTGCAGGGTCTACAGGAAAGGATCCAACGTTAGAAATCAGACATCTGAGATCTTTAAAAAGTGAGTAAATTGGAACTTTTATACATACACTGTTGGTGGGAATATAAAATGGTGCAGCTGCTGTGGAAACACACTGGGGGTTCCCCAAAATGTGAAACATTTGACCCAGCAATTTCACTCTTTGCTATATACCCAAGAGAAACAAAGATATGGATCCACAGGAAAACTTGTACATGAATGTTAATAGCAGCCCAATATTTATTATACCCCCAAAGTGGAAACAACCTAAATGTCCATAAACTGATTAATGGATAAATAAATATGATGCCTCTGTTACCAGCCACTGTTAACCGGAACAGACATTTCATACAAGGTGCCACTGGTCAGGTCCTAACAAGGCTGGATGAGCCCACGTGCTGAAATCTGGAGACTGTGTATTCACTTCCAGGGCCTATTGTCATGAATAAGCGGGGGAACTGGACTCCACCGTACTGGTCAAGGACCCAGGGCATGCTATGCACCCAGTGAAGTGTGGACTAACTATAAATTTAGTCTAGAATAAAAATGCTTTGAAGATAGGAAGATATTGTTTAACTTTGTAACCTAGAAGGGGAATCTGTTTGATGTTCCCTCAGGATGCTGAGTAGCCATGGATGGAGGTGGAGGGTGGGACCAGTGCTAGGGGACACCAGGAATAATATTGCTCATGTTTACTTCCATTGTGAGAATAAAAAGTAAGAAAGAGAAAGATCCCCAATGCTCTCCCGAATCACTGGCTTTTCTGTAAATAAAAGTGAAACTGTTGATCTCTCCTCTGCTTCTCCTTTGGTTGGCTTGGGTTAAAGGCGGACAGACTCCTTGGTCTGGACCACCTCCATACTGAGGGCTGTTGTGTGGCCATAAAAAAGAATGAAGCCTTGATGCGTGTGCCATAACATGCCTGACCCTTGAAAACACTGTGATAAGTGAGTGAAGCCAGGTGTAGAGGACCACAGTTTGTACGATTCCGTTTGTAGGCAAACCTGGGGGGACAGGAGGTGGATCAGTGGCTGGGAGGAGAGTGGAATGGGAGTGACTGCTTAGTGGGCACAGAGCTTCCTTTGGGGAAAACAAGTTCTGTGGTGGTAATGGCTGCACAATATTGTGAATGTATCAGAAGCCACTGAACTTTGTTCTTTCAAAATTTATGTGAATTTTATCTAACCAAAAATTAAAAAACATGACAACATGCAAGTGAGGTCAATGTTCAGCTTTCCGTGCAGATAGTGATTTCTGCAGTGTCCTTCCCTCCTGGCAATTACGGGTTGGAAGCCTGGTGGTCTGAGTGCAGGTTAGGCCACGCTCCAAAAGAAGGCAAACTGCAGTACTGGCCCACCTGCAATCTCAGGAGCAGGCAGTGATTTCTCTCCCGTGACACCACCGAGCAGACATTTATATTTTTATAGCTCGCTTGTTACTCTGACGGATGGTGATGTTGGCACTCGGTTTCTCCTGGAGGCCCCTGGAGAAGGGGCTCCAGGCCTCCTCCTTCCTGTCACCAAGCCTCCCCAGTCTTCTGCAAGCTCCCTCCACAGCCTCTTCTGTTTGCAGGCTCAGCATTCCAAGTGCAATGCTTTAGGCTTTGTGCCAGGCGCTGTCCTAGGCCCTGAGGATGCAAAATGAAGAAGATATAGTTGCTGCTCTTCAAGAACAAGCAGGGGGGCAGAGCGGGGAGTGCAAGCCCAGTGCCGGTGTGACAGAGGAAAAGGGCAAGGCATATGGTGGAAGGTGGCCCGGGAGGGACAAGTAAGAGTTCACCAGGAAGACAAGGCAAAGAGACAGAATTTTTAAGGCCACGGGTATGTTTCAACCTTGAGGAAAAGAGCTGGGAATGGGGGTGGGGTGGTAAATAGATGAGCAGATAAAGTTGGCTCAGCCAGGCAGGAGCAAGGCTTGGAATGCCTGGATTGCCAGAGTGAGTTTGGAATTTATCCTAATAGCAAGAGGGAAACTACTCAATGATTTTAAGAAGGGAATGTTCCATCATCTGATTTGCATTTTAGAGTGGAAATACATTCTGGATGCAAAATAGAGGCTGGGTCAGAGAGACAGAGTCAGAGTGGAGGCGAGTGGGAGTCTACTGCACCATCCACGCAAGAGATGGATGAAGGTCATTGGCAGTGAGGATGCAGGGGACAAAGAGAGAACCAAGGAGGACAGGATGCTGAGTAGCTGCAGATGGAGCCCGAGGTAGGATATGAGGGAGACCAGCCCGGGGGGACACCAGGTTTCTGGTGTGGGCAGGAGTCATTATGTGACAAGAGGAGTGGATTTAGAAGGAAGTGACAAGCTGAATTTGGGGTGGGATGAGCTGACAGCCTGAGGCACATCCAAGTGGAGAGGTCAAGCATGCCACCAGGGCTTGGAGCTGGGGCTCAGGATGGAAGTCTAGTTCCAAGACAACGTCCCCATGCGCATGTCCCATTTCTGCCCAAGACTGTAGTCTGGAGCCAAGACCTGGAAGCTGCCGGTGTCTGCTCCTGTCAAGGTTATTCTGGTTTAAATTCTTTCTCCCTGTTGGCAAGTGATTTCATGCTTTCGCTGCTCTCTTTTAATGGAAATGCATAAAATGATCTTCACCCTCCAGTGGGGATTGAGATTTTTCCCTCTCTCAGCTCTGACACCTGCTACTGTCTCACTCACCATTAAAGGGCTGTGTGATTGGGTGGCATGCTGACATCTGCTACCGTCTCACTCACTATTAAAGAGCTGTGTGACTGGGTGGCATGCTTCAGGCAGTGCTAAGCAGAGGTGCAGGAGGGCTGCAGCAGTGTGGGGAGGGGGCACTGGAAGATGACCCAGCAGCAGAGCGCAGCATACTGCATATGCCCCGGTGTCTTTGCAGTGCCTCTGAGTAAAGATGTCAGCCGACTCTGGAACATAAGACTCTGAGGCTCTCATGCCACCCCCTTCTTAGGGCTCCTTCCTGCAGTTCCCTCTAGGAACCTCCTAAGTGTGTCATTCCCACAGGCCCACTCCCTTAGCAAGCTCCCTCACTCTCGGCTGCTAAAATCTTACCCATCATCCTGTTAGTTAACTACACTCTTGTAATAAGTTGCCACATACGTGGTGCTTAAACAATGCAGATTTAATATCTTATGGTCCTAGAGTCCAGAAATCTGGCATGCACCTCACTGGACTGAAATCAAGATGTTGACAGGCTATGTTCCTCTCTGAAGCTCTAGGAGAGAATTTGTTTTCTTGCCTTTTCTATTTTCTAGAATCTGCCAGCATTCCTCAGCTCCTGGCCCTCTTCCATCTTCAAATCCATCAATGATGAAGTCACTTTCTCTTCTGCCTCCCGTTTCCACTTTTAAGGACCCATGTGATTACATTGCCCCACCCTGGAGAACTCAGACTAATCTCTCCATTGTACGGTCAGCTGATTAGCAATCGTAATTCCACCTGCAGTCTTAATTCCCCTTCACCATGTAACACATAAATGGGTTTCAGGAATTAAGATATGGACGTCTCATTGTATATTGAAGCCGTACCCTGTACCCCATAAATACATCAATGTACAAAGTGATGATTTAATAAAAAACAACAAAAAAAGTGAATGACAGAGGGAAAAAAAAGATGTGGACATCTTTGGGAGCATTATTCTGCCAACCACATCACCCTTCAAGGCATGGTCTTCTTCTAGGTCCCTCCCCCTAATGCCTGCAGCAAGGCCAGATGCTTGTATCATCACTTTGACGAAACCACAATAAGGTCACCTACACCCTGGTATCCCATTTCTCTGTCTCCTGTTATGTTCTTTGCTCTACTGCAAGCCCCCTGAGGCCAGGGCTGGATCATCCAGATTCTGTGTTCCTCACAGTGCCTAGCATAGAAACTGTGACACTGGAAAGGAGAGACATGGTCAATTATGTAGACTTCTTCCAATTAACACCCTTAGTCCATTTCCAGAAAATTGGAAGTACCAACTTGAATGTTTACTGTGGTATGTAAATGATATTTACCAATGATAATGTGTTGCATGTCCATCCGAAGTACTCAACAGCTCTTTCTAAAATATAGCTTAACAACACAGCAAAACACCTATGCACAGTTAGTAAATACCCAATTAGGGTGTAAAATCATTAGAACTGTGCTAGGAAATACAGTAGCTCCCAGGCACATGTGGCTTTTTACATTTATATTTAAATGAATCAAAGTTAAAATACATTATTAAAAGTTCAATTACCCAGTAGCATTAACCACATTTCAAGTGCTCGTAGCCACTTGTGGCTGGTGGCTACCATATTGGATAGTGCATATGCAGAACATTTCAACAACTGCTGAAAGTTCTTGCGTAGGGGTGGCTCGGAACTAGGGAAAAGTTTTGCAGGATATTCCTGAACTGGGAATGTTTAAGTTGGAAAAGAGTTGGAGATAGAAGAATAGGGAAGGTAATAACCACCTTCAATCTTTGAAGGACCATCATGTACAACAGCTACTAAGTTTTGTCCTCATGGCCAATGGGTAAAATGTAAAGAAGCATTTTCTTATAGATGAAGTTAGCTGGTTCTAGTTCTGGTTTAAGGGTCATATTCTATTATAGATTGAGTCCCTTCTTTGTATTTCATTTTATTTATTTGTTTTCATTGACAAGCAAAAATTGTGTATAGTTATGGTGTACCTGTTGTTCTGATATATGTGTACATCATGGAATGGCTATGCCAAGCTCTTTAACATAGGCATCATCTTACATATTTTCTTTTTGTGGTGATACACTTAAAATCTACTCTCAACTTTCAAATACAGTAGAACCTCTGTAAATTGATCACCCAAGGGACTATATCAAATTGGCCAATGGAGGTGGTTAACATAAGGAACTAGGCCTGCTATGCTAATCCATGTATGTGGTGCTTGTCTGGTCACTTAAGGAGGTGGTCAATGTAGGGAAGTGGTCAACTATGAAAGTTCTACTATTAACTATATTCACCATATGTATAAGATCTCTTGACTGAAATTTTGTGTCCTTTGACCAAAGCTAGGTCATTGCTTAATATGAACATTGTAGGTGAAGTCAAAGTGTTAGGTAGTTAGCTGGAAATCTGGCTCGCCTGAAGGAGGACAAGGGGCAGGGGTGGGCCCCCCAGCTCAGTGCCACCCACCTTAATTCTGTCCAGATGATTTCTCACACCTAGAGAGGAGGGAACCACCTATCAATCTACTAATCAGAACTTAAAGTGACAATTGCAATAGGATGTAGAAGACTCTAGCCCAGGGGCCTGGAACAGGTACAATAGAGTCTTGAAGGAGACCTAAAAACAGCCTTAGGACTAATTATCATCCATTAGCTTAAATCTACATCACAGTCCACACACACCCCAAATGGGCTCTCAGAGAGGCTCAAGGGAGGTCTGCAGTAAGACTCTCCCAAGGTGACCTCTGAACCAAAACCAGACAGTGTAAAACAGAATCACCGGCCATAACCCATGCCTCCTCGCCTCTTTGCCTCTTTGCCCCCTTGCTTTTGTCATGACAATGGAGTCCCATCTGTTTGCTGTAGTGAGCATTTCTTTCTCTATAAATCTACACCTTGCTTTGTAAGCCTATCTTTCTCTTCCTCAATAAAATTTGTTTCATACTTGCCTTACTTTGAGGTGTCTTGTCATTTTTTGACCAAGAGCATTCCAAGAACTGAGGACCCAGGCAGCTGCCTGAAACTCGGACATTTTAGGACGTAGGCCACTGCCTTGAAACCCAACAGTTCCATCTATAACAACGTGGTACTGTTGAGTCTATGACCAAGATTGATTGACTAAAGGGGAACTTGGGTAATCTGGGTAAAACTGTATAAATTAAGGTATGAATATGTTTAGGCATCATGATGTGAGCAGTATTAGGTCTGTAGAAAGATCTTTGATTCACTGATTAATTCATTCAGTAAAACTTACAATGAGGCTGATACTGTGCAAGTCTCAGAAATATAGCACTAAATCAGACAATTTGATCCAGGGACATATGAACAGACAATGTTTGGGTCTGCCTATATTAGATTATCTTCCAGGGAAGACATTATGTTTGAGTAATAACTCAAACATAAATGAGGGGATCTCGATTATAATAACATTAGCTAACATTTATTGAGCATTTAAACTGTATGCCAGCAATGTGCTAAGGAGTTTTCATGAATTTTCTCATTTAATTGTTAGAATAATCCATTTATACCCACTTTATGGATAAGCGCTTTTGAGGCTTACAGTGGTTAATGGGCTTGTGTAAGGTGCCATGGTCTGTAAGCAGTGAAGTCAGAATTCAAAGCTGGGTTGTAGGTGGCAGTCTGCACTCTCTCTCCACTGTGCTGCCTCTGTCACCATAAGGAATGACCCCATCAGGGTCAGAATCAAAGGCAAAGTGCATCCAGCCAGAGTAATTCAAGGGGACCCCCATGTGTAAGGCCAGTTGTCAGCAATGAGGTATTAGGGTGGGGACAGAGGCAAGGGTGTTCCCTGCATCTCCTGTCCAGCTTTCCTTGGGGCCTGCCATGCCTTGGGCTTCTTCTCCTCTTCAGCCCTGCTCAGTCTGCAGACTGAGGCAAGAGCTACCTTCTCATCCCAGCTTGTTTGCCAATTTATTATCTTGCAAACAAGTCCTGCCTTGTGGTATTGTGGCTGTGATAGAAAGTTCATCTCTTTCCAGTTGCGCAATGTAGGCAGACTTTTAAGGGGCCTGTTTTCTGTTCACATATTAATTTACCTCCCGCCACAGCTCCTAATAGCGTCTGCTCCTAAAAGCAAGGCATTTTACTTGGAGGGAGGAAGGGGAGGGGAGAGGAGTAATACTTGTGTACGATCCAGATGGAACCAAGTTAAAGGGACCTCACCTTGTCCTCTCGTGGGATAATACCTGAAGGAACTGGACAAGATAAAAATCCAAAACCTTTATCCCTGAAAATTCTTTGCTTAACACTGATAAGCATGTGTGTGTATGTGTGCAGGTGTGTGTGTGAGCATGTGCACATGCTCACATGCATGGCAAAGATGTTGCAATCTCAGGCTACCTCTCCTGGGGGCAGTTTTGTTCCTTACTGGAGAGCTCTGTTGTTTCAGGGGTCCTCATGGCTTCCTTTTTATCTAGGGGACACCACAGGTCTTGGAAGGACTAAATTCAAGCAGCAGGAGGTCCTTCGCTCTGCTCTTGAGGCCAGCCAGGGGCACATTTTTCATCATCTTCTTGTTTTTCCCAAAGAGCTCTGGGCTGAGACCCTGCCAGTTAGAAATTCTGCATAGCCAGGCTTTTGCTGACATTTAATCCCCTAATCCATACAATGCCATGGTATTATCTTATGTTTAACGAATGGAAAAAACACGTCTTCTCAGCCTCAGTGGGCAGACTGTCAGAGTTAAGCCATTGGGAGGCCATGAAGTAAGACCCAAGGCCTGGACCCAGGAGTTCCACGGTGCGCCCTCCACTGCCCTTTGTTCCTCTGGGCCGGCGCCTGCTGAGTTTAAGAATTTGGAGTTTCCGGCGGCGCCTGTGGCTCAAGGAGTAGGGCGCTGGCCCCATATACTGAAGGTGGTGGGTTCATACTTGGCCCCAGCCAAAAAACCAACCAAAAAAAAAAAAAAAGAATTTGGAGTTCCAACCTAGAAAAGAAGATTGAAATGTCCTTGATTCTCTGCCCTGAAACGGCCATTCATTCAAACCCTCATGTTTTAATCTTTTTTCAGATTGTATTTCCTGATTTATCTCCTCCCTCCTCACTTGGAAACCTAGTGACTTTCAATTACCATTATCCGAGAGGAGATGTGCTTGTGTACATAGCTGGAGGCTTGGCAGTGTGCGGGCTGTTTGCAGAGCGGTTTTATGCTCTCCCAGGGTTTTCTTCGCCTGTGTGACACTACTTGAGATCGCCTATGGAATCTTCACACTCTGGTCTCATTTGCTTTTAGGCTTCTGGGCCTTTAGTCCCATAGGGTCGCCTATTCCAAAATGTACACACACTTGTTTTTAAGTAAGAAACCAAACAGAGATTAATTCATTTTTTTAAATTAAGGGGGTGAAGGTGGATGGGCAATCACAGGTGTCCCCTCCACAAGTTATTCTGGACACATCTCTTGAAAGCCCTCTTCCCCACGGCAAGAGGAGGCTTGCTTTTTCTCCAAATAAAAACCCATAGAGCCCTGGTAGGGCTCCTGTGCTGGGGACACATGTCTGTCATCTCTGATGCTGCTCAGCTCCATTCTTCCTGCCCTGCAGAAATGGTTCAGCAGGGAGAATGAGGCTGCATCACTGGAATGTATCTCATGTTGATATAAGAAATTTCCAGAACTTGAAAGACAGAAGCAAATTGCATCCTAGGAGGATCTTGCAAGTCTTGTCAGACTTTAACCTTTGCTGTTATTGATTAGTTTCTTTCATTCTGGAAATAGTGGAAGCAGTGTTCTGATTGAGGATTACTCCTAAACTCTTAGTTGTTCCTCTAGTGTGTATTTGTCTCCGAACCTCTTAGATGTACTGGGCTTGTATAACGCTTCATCCTAGGGTAGATTTTTCTCCTAGAACAAACCAGCTGTCATTTTGATTCTGAGCAATGTGGAAAGTGGGCCTGGTGCTTATGGTAGGGAAACCCAGAAAGGCTTCTGACAAAGATGTCGATGCCTTTGTAATGCAGTTGAAATGGTTGCAAGTATGGCCTCTGGGGTTAGAAAAAGCCCTACCACCTGTAAGTTAACTGACCTTGGACAGGCTATTTAATACTTCTAAATCTGAATAGCCTCATCTAGGGAAGGGAGGAAGATAGAGAAGAAGGGTATAAATGAGACATTACATTTTAACACTGACCACCTTTGAGAAGTGTTAGAAATCACATAATTACTATTGAGTTTGTGAAAGAAGATTTAAAAGATATGACATTGAATGGGAAATGGTTAGAAGTCTGACATGTGTAGATAGCTGCACAGGATGGTTTGTGTTGAAGGCTGTTGTCTCCATAGCAACCACAGTGCCCTCTACTTAGCAGGTCCCCTGACGAATAAACTAAGGCACCATTTTGCTTATAGCTCAATGATTCCTGGCCATCCCAGGTGATTTAATAGGAATGAAGAAAGGTTTCTTTTTAATATAAGAATATCTCCTATTAATTTTAACTCTACACATAATACATTAATACAGTCTCTTTATTTAAAAAAAATTAAACGTTACAGATAAGGCGTAAGTCCCTTTTGACCATATCATCTCCAATTCTCATGTCCACCTCAGAGCTAACACTTGCTGTCAGCTTGCATTTTACCACACACTACAGACCCACAGTGGGCCTGGCACTGTGGGCTCACACGTGTAGTCCTAGTGTTTCGGAAGGCTCAGAAGGGAGGATCACTTGCACTCAGGAGTTCAAGACCAGCCCAGGCAACATAGTGAGACTCTGTCCCTACAAAACTAAGAAAAATTATCTGGGCATTAGCACACACCTATTAGTCCCAGCTACCTGGGAGGAAGCAGGAAGATGGCTTGAGCTGGGGGTGACAGAGCAAGAGCCTACCTAAAAAAAAAAAAACAAAAAATCCCATTGTATCTATACTCACAGGAGATATACACGAGTATTCTTACCTACAAGTTGTCATAGTATATGTCATTTTGCAGCTTGATTTTTGTTCACTTGTCATTAGGTTTTGGAGATCTTCCTGTGTCAGCACATATAGGTTTTTTAAAAACTGCTGTATATATGTGTGTGAGGGTAGTATGGATGAGCCAGTTTATTTAACCAATCTCACTCTGAGTTATTGACGTTATTACTGAACTTAACAAAGTTTGTTATTTTGCAAAGTTACCACAAATGTGCTTGGACCTGCCTTTTGGCACATGGATAAGCATTTGTCTGAGGTAGATATGGAGAACTGGGATCACTGAATTGTAGAGTGTGCATTTCACATTTTAATAAATACTGCCAAATTACCAGTTTACTAGAGAATATGAAATAGCTTTTCTCCCATGACCTGTTGAATTTTTCCCAATTTAGCAGGTAAAAAAATTTCTCTTTAGTGTTTGAATTTCCATTTTCCTGACTACTAATAAAAGGGAGAATTTTTGTCATGTGCTTATCGACCATTTATATTTTCTTTTCTGTAAGTTGCCATTTTATATCTTTAGAATATTTTCCTATTAGATCATTTTTTGTTTGTTTTTGATCTATAGAGGTTCTTTATATGTTCTAGATACTAATCCTTTCCTGCAAGTATTTTCTACTTTTGTCTTTTTTGTTTATAATGTCTTTGTGTCATACAAGAAGTTTTTGTTTTTAATGTAGTCAAATGTATCAGTCTTTTATGTATTTTGTTTTCTGTGCCTTGTTTAGAAATCCTTTTCTATGCTTAATCATAAAACAATATTCCTACATCATATTCTAATTTTTCTTCCATTTAAGTTGTTCATGAGAGGATTTCTTTAGGTAAGTAACCCCCATCTCTGTTGCAGGTGGATCCAGAACCAGGTAGGCCTGAAGGCAGTGACGACTCCACTGGTGCAAGTCCAGGGAGGACTGAGCAGTCCTGACAGCTTCCAGCAGAGGGCAGTGTTGGAGAGGCTCTTCCTCTATTGGGGCCCAGCGGGGTTCCCTGCTGCGCCCAAAGGAAAGTTTTAACTGCACTGAAATTAGCAAATTGCAGGAAGGGAAGTATGTGTCTAGTCAAGGGGAAGACCAGGAGCAAAGTCTGCTTCTCAGTGTACTCCACAGTGGGAAATAAAACAGAGCCGAGGAGAAAGTATTCTGGTGGACCCTGCTTATGGCTGCCGATGGCAAGAGGACAGATCAAAGTGAGCAAGGATCACAGAGCGTTCTCCCCGAGGGAGGCTTCGCTGTCTGCTTGAGTCTGGTCCACACGTGTGAGATGAGAGCGCCAGTTTTACAGAGGAGACGCTGTTCACTGGATAAACAACTGGTGGGATGGAAACATGCAATCCCCAAGCTTCTCCTTTTGATTTCATCAAAAATTCAAGCCCTGTCTCCTTTGGTGTGTATGTGGGGAGGTTTAGCAGGGAGAACAGAGGGGACCAGAGGCCAGAGGCACAGCTGACATCGGAGGGGAACCCGAGGAAACGACAGGCAGTGCTGGCTTGGTACCCCATCCCCACCTCACCCCAGGTGCGTCCTGGGCTAGCAGATGTGTTTGCTGTTGTTAGTTTGTTCAATACTATCGGGGTGGGATTTAGTGTATCATTATGAAACAAGAGAGCATTGGCGGTGAACTCCATAGACCTGCATAAATATATTGATCCACAGAGATTTGCAAATCTGAACCAGTCTCTAGGGTCGTGTGCTGGGTTTTCTCGGCTTGGCCTTGCACCCCCACTTTGTACCTTTCTCTGCCCTTGCTCTGCGCCCGGGAGGCTGCCTGTGGGCTCCTCATTCATCCAATCCTGGTTTGGATGGATGGATGGGAGGCACCTGCCGGAGGAGAGGTCTGGGTATTACCCTCTCAGGCCCCATTCCCATGGCTGTAGTGGGCAGTGGCACTAATCTATGGATTCAGGACAGGCCTCTGCCACAGCCGTAGTAATAATTAACCATGCTCTTCTCTTCCCCTTTCCTGTGTTGGGGCGCTGGTGGTTTACTGACAGCCTGGTGCTTCTCTGTCCCTGCTTGGTTTACCCTGATTGTATGCTTAGAAAAAGTCCCTCTATTAACTTACCTTCAGTCATCTCTTTTGAGCATACTGTTTGATTTCTGCCCAAAACCTGACTAATACAGAAACTTAAATCTACCTTAATCCTTTATCCTGAAACAGATTAAGTTCACAATTAAAATTTTATTGTAGTTTTGGACTCTCTTTTCTACACCTTCTCCAAGCCCGGGATGGCTGCTGCCCTTGCACCTTACCAAGAAATGAGCAACAAGTCATTGCAAACCTGCCAATGAAACTCCCCGGCTGGATTCCTTTGCTGTAACCCTCTAACGTTGGTTTATCAAAGACCTTTTTCCCTCAGGCTCACAAAAAGGTCCCATTGCTATAAATACACTGCAATTTGGTTCTAAATTTTAAAGGCAAACAACCTGGAAGATGAAAGGATCACAGGAACCAATCTGGATGCCTGGAGGTTTGACTAATTCATTAAGGGATGGGTGTACAAAGTTGCAGGAGATGTAAATTGAATTTCTATGCGGCCCTTCCTTTCAGGGAGAGGATTACTGTTCTGTGAGCTGGGTGGCCACAGTAAAGTGGTGCTCCAAGTAGGTAAGGCACTTAGGTTCGTCTCCTCACCAGACGACTTGACCAAGTGAACTGGCCCCTCACACCCCTTCCCTCTCCTTCACCTGCTGGTGAAGGTGTAAAAGAACAAAGCCCAGAACCGGCAGCCGGAGACAGGACCCCTAATCAACACGTTAGATAATGCTGTGGAACTGAGAGCTGCCAGGACGCCTGCTTTAATTAAGCACTGAGTCTGATTGCACGCAGGCTGTCCCAGCTCTTGTTACATGTCCTTTCTGGGTGCACTTTTCCTACACTTGTAGCTAGAGGACTGCCTCTCTCCCAGTCCAGCTGTCACCCCACTTTTAGCTGGCCTAGTGACCCAAGGGAGGCCCTGGTCACCTCCTCCCCTCACCCTGATTGTGGATGGAAGGAGGTAAAGGGGCTATAGGGAGGTGGCCTCTGGACAGGAAAGTTAGAAAGAGCCCTGAAGCAAGACAAGAAATTTTGACCTAGTTTACCAAGTATGTGCTAACCCTATAAAATACAATTTCTAGCTTGTGATCCATGATCTCTAACCCATGAATAATCCCCCCATAAAACAGAGGCAGTGACACCCCCCCCCATAAAACAAAGATAAGGATACTGGCCCAGAGCCATGTACACCACAGTTGCCACAACCATCAGGAGACTAACAGACGCCACTATACCATCACTAGTAACATAACAGTTCATAATTATTGACACAGTAAACAAAATTGGATGTACATGACCACTGAGGTAACCCACAGCCGATGAAATCAGGGCAGCAGGCCTGGAGGCCTAAGGGGACGGTGGGAATTCTCGCCGGTGCGTGTGGGAGGAACTGGGGTGAAAGTGCTTATCTTGGTGTATTGCTTGAGGGTGAGTTCTCCTCTCACCTGTGAGGGCGGACACTTTCCACTCTCTGGAAAAGTATTTGCTTATCTCTGCCCTCCTTTGCGCCTTTTCTTCACCTTAAATAAAAACTGTGCAGCTATTCTGCTGTATGAAAGTCCCACGGCCTCATTTTCTACTCCCCCAGTGTCTTGCCCTCCCCAGGACTCAGCTGAACCTGCTACTTCTGCTGCCTGAACTGAACCAGGTCCATGGAAAGGCTCAGAGATGAACTCTCCCCTCTGACACACCCTATGCCTAATGCATATCTAAGGCCTGCAGGTTTCACCCAAGTCTCTCTCTAGTGCACCTCTCCCCCCAGCATGGATTCCCAGCCCCCGGACCCCTGCGGCAGCGTCGTGACCTGCAGGCACCCCTGCATCTGTGCTTCCCGCTCTGTGCACAGCCAGACTGAGCCCTGGAACATACACACCTGTCCTTGGCGCTCTGCTGCATAAAATCCTTTGAAGGCTCCCCACTGCATTTAGGATAAATCCCAAGGCTTTGTAAACCTGCAGCCTGGTCCAGGCTCCCATGCCGTGCCATCTGGTGCCACCTCCCTCTGCCGTGGCACCTTGTTCTGATCCTTGAACCTGTTGTGCTGTCTCGGCTCACGTCCTTTTCCTTAGCCTGTGGTGTTCTCCTCAGCACCTGCCTTTCCTGGTTGCCCCGGTGCACCCTTCAGCACCCCAGCTCAGACCACCTTCTTCATGACCTCACCACTCGCTCCCCTGATGGGCCTGGGCTGTAGTCACCGTATACTTGGTTGAGAGATACGCCCTGGGAGGTTGGGAGGGGCCTGTCTTTGTGCGCCTGGTTGTGCACCTGGCATTGCGCCTGGCTTCTAGGACTATCTCTGCAAGGGCTAGTTGAGTGAATGAATGAGTGAGTGGACACTGTTGTTCAGTGAGTGGTGAAGAAATGGAGGTCTTCGGTCTAGAGAGACGCAAGCATGATGGTGCTCAGAGTGGGAGGTGGGTACTCGGGGGCGGTCTGACAGGCAGCAGTTCTCTGATTTGGGGGTATCCGCATCCTCTCGCCTCTTCTACGTGCTTACTCTCCTCCCATCTGGTTCCACCCTGTGCCAGCGTTGTGCACACGCCCACCCACACCCTGTGACCTGAGAGAGCCCCTCCAAAGTCCCCCTTCCCTGTGGCTCCATGCCCTTGTTTATTATCTAGCTGGGAATCGGGGCCTTCCATTCCCAAGCACGCTTCTGACCAGACACAGTTCAGAACTTAAAAGCCGGTCGATCTCCTGGAACTTCCTCCCATTAATTATTGGCAATGCAAATGAAGGATTAAATTATAAGCAAGAGAGATTTTGTTCAGAAGCTTGAGAAATCCCCAGGGTAATCAAATGGAAGAGGGGAAGCCAAGCACACAAAGCCTTCCTTCCATTCTCCGGGCTGTGTGGCAAGGCTGCAGCCTAGGGCATGCGTAGAAGGGTAATTGTCCATACCAGGCCTTCTCAAATTTTAGCACCCATCAGAATCACCTGGAGGGATCATTAAACACATGTGGCTATGCCCCACCCCCTAGAGTTCCTGTTTCAATTATTCTGGGGTGGGCCAAAGAACAAGCATTTCCAGCAAGCAGCTAGGTGCTGGTCTCTGGGGACCACACTTTGCAAACCCCAGTTCCACATTATACTCTCTGCCCAAGTATTCTAACTCAGTGCCTCACAACCCTCAGGGTGCATTCCACTCACTCTGTTAAGGCACAGATTCCGAGGGAGGAAGTTGGAGCAGAGATTGAGCTTCCATAATACTAACCAGATCCCAGGAGGCTGCCGCTGCAGCAGGGCCCACATGTCGGGAAGGAATGCTGGGTAAGCAGTTCTGCTTCTCTTCAACAGATATCTCTTCCTTCCCTTATGCCTTCTTGGGATGCTGGGTTACTTTGGAAAACCTTATAAAAGTTGGGTGCAAGGGAATGTCACTCTCACCTACCTTTCCCCTGTTCTCACTGGCCTGGCCAACAGGAATGCAGTGTCTATAGACCAGAGGAAGCTTTGTCTAAGCTTCCAAAGGGACCTTGGCCTTCCCTTACCCCCCCTTTGCTGGAGAGATCCTTCCCCAGGATATTGATGGGTTTGAAGAAGAAATGCAGTGCATTCTACACTGGTAGGATCTCACTGCCAGGTCAAACAAGTAGACTACATCTCTCTACTAGAAGTTAGTGCCACTGAAGTTATGAAAGGGCCGGGATTTGCAAGAGAAGAGTAAAGCTTTCTGCCTTTACAAAAAGAACTATTGTATTGCAACATTGTGTTTAAAAGCGTGAGTTCTGACTGGGGTTAAGGAACAGGGACACAAAGCCATGTCTCTTGAAATAGCTTTTGTGAACTGTTTACTGCAGGGCTTGGCCCTTAGTGCTTAATGAATGACAACTATTGTCATTTTTTAAACAGGAAGTACAAATTATAGCAGAATCAGAATCCATATTGGTGGAAATTGGCAGCTTGAAAGCCTATAGAATAAAAAGCCTATAGGAGTTTTCAGCTGTTGGGATCTCCTATTCTCTGCCTACCTCAGCCCCCATTTGTTAAATAAAAGGAAGGAACTATATGGGTCCTGGGAAATTGGTGGGGGGAGAGGAGATTCGAGCTCAAGGAAATTGTCCAAAAGGAAAGAATTACGAGAAAGCTTGAATTCTTCAAAGTGTAGATTCTCAGGCCCAGGGTAACCTTGCTCAGTTTATTTATTACTATCACTGCCTTCCAAGGTTATTGAGAGAAATGTTTGGCAATAAATGTGAAAATGCTCGGTTAACTGTAAAGCATAAATAAAGAGGAGGAACTGCCTAACAGATCATTCCAGTTGTGGCAACTTCAGTGATAAGATTGGGAGTGAAAGTGTCCAGCTCTTAGGTTTTGTCCGATGTGTTAGATTTGGCTTTCTGGCTGGCTCTTGTCTGCTAGAAAAACCTATGAGCTTCTTAATATTATGTGCTAAATAGAATAGGAGGCTTTTCAGAAGGCCTGAGTACAAGGTGGGCGAGAAGGTAAGGCCACCTGAGAAGGGCTTCACCTGGGTTGGGAGCCCAGGAGCCGGGCTGGCAGGGAGCAGCACTCAGCTCTCCCTCCTCCCTTCCTCAGCCAAATGCATCTCATTTATTGTTAATGCTGTTTCCTGAGGCTCATTTGCAAATAACCTGAATAAAACATCAAAGGCGGGTGGGAGGGGTAGTCCTCTCTGTCTTCCCTGACTGCCTCAGCCGCATTCCTTCTCTCCTTCCCTTCCTCCCTTTTCCCTTCATTACCCTGATTAATAATCTTTATCTAATTGGCTTGTCATGAAACAGCCAAACAGGGCTCTTGGGCTCTTGCAGGAAAGGTGGGGGGTGGGGTGGGAAATCAGGCAGGCCCTGCATTTGTTTTTGGTTTTGTTTTTCTGGATGTAGAAAAAAGTAAACACTGAGTTTTCCCATGACCTTAGAGAAGAGATCCAGGAATAAAGTGGCTCATTCCCAGAGGGCTGAGTCCCAGAGAACTGCCTCAGCCCGCGGGGGAGCAGCAGAGGGTTAGTCCGGGAGCAAACAATTCAGCTCAGGTTGGGAGGTGTGAGGCCCATGGTTGCTACTATAGGGGATGCAAAAACCTATGCATAACCCTAAAATAAGGCAGACTAGTGGGCATGACTAAGTGCACATCCTCATTTACACAGGAAATACGGTTTCTGCTATTTTCTCTAGTTTAACTTAATTACTGACTATCCTGATTCTTACAGCAACCACTTCCTCACATTTCTTTAGAGTTTTATTGCAAAAATTGTGTCTCCAAGACACTGTAATTCAACCTCTCCTATTTTTTGAGAGTTAGCTGTTCCTTTTAAGTTTTAATCTGTAAGTTTCACCTAGATTTCCTCATATTCTTACAAATTTTTTTTTAAGAATCTGAGCCTTTGAACCTGTAAAGTTTCCCACAGTCTAGATGTTACTGATTGCATATTTAAGGAACAGTTCAATATGTTCCTCTGAACTCCATATTTCCTGCAAACTGGTAGCTGTATCCAAAGGCTCTTTAGGTTTAAGTTGGTTACCCTTGGCAAGATTATGGGTGGTGTTGTGTTTTTCACTGGGAGGCAAACACTGTGTGTGTCGCCCTTTCTGTGATGTGAGCAGTTGAAGTTCAATACCTAGATCCATTAATTCACTGGGGGTTGCACAACAGTGATGTTCTAAATCTGTCATTTCTTTTTCATTTATTAGCTGGAATACTTCCATAAAGAGATGTTTCCTTTATGATTCAGTTATGCAATGGTACATTTCACAAAAGAAAGATAGGACACATACTTGATTCTTTGTCTTTACTTACCAGTTTCAAGTTAACAAATAGATGCCTTTCATCTTCCCAAAGTGGCCAGGTTTTACAAACATATTGGTTAGCAACCCACAGATTTAAACGTATTTGTTAGATTTAAACACATTTATACAATTCTTACTGGAAAATCTTTCTTGAAATATAAATGTCCCTCTTTGACAGTAAGACTTTCTTCAGTTGGTGTCTGAGTCCTTTGGACATGACCCTGGTTGTCTTTTACGTTTTTTTGGTTTTTTTGGAGACAGAGTCTCAGGCTGTCTCCCCAGGTATGAGCGCCGTGGCATCATAGCTCACAGCAACCTCAAATTCTTGGGCTTGAGCAATCCTCTTGCCTCAGCTTCCCGAGTACATGGAACTACAGTTGGCTGCTGCTATACCTGGCTAGTTTTTACATTTTTAGTAGAGATGGGGGTCTCTCTCTTGCTCAGGCTGGTCTTGAACTCCTGAGCTCAGGCAATCCATCCACCTCGGCCTCCCAGAGTGCTAGAATTATAGGCATGAGCCATCCTACCCACCCAACCAACCCTGATAGTCCTTAATGCCTCACTGCTATCTGGAATAACAAGATGCATCATGCCTATCTCCTACCCCAGACCTGAAATCAGCATTTCTCCAAGAAGCCTTGATTTCTTCTGTAAGTGGTTATTGTGAGACCTCAATCTGGTATTGTAGATGCTCAATGCTACTCTACTATGAGGTTAGTCACTGTTTTAGTCTTTTCAGTTAGACCTGAGAAGCTGGAGTGAGCAGAATGGGAATGTATACACAGCCAGTTCTGTTATAATACTACTTTTGAAAACACTGATTTATCTACTACTGAACCACCCTGCATGTACCTGATCTCATCTGAAAACATTGATTTGTTCAAGCACAAATGGTACACTAGGGAACAAGTGGAGCATAACACAAATTTTATGTTTGGCTATAGGTGATTTTATATAGGAGAAATACAGTAGAACCTCTCTAAGTTGATCACCCAAGGGACTGTACAAACTGGTCAATATACAGAGATGGTCGGCCTACTGTGTCGGTCTATGAAAATTACATCAGTTTAGGGAGATGGTCAACCATGGAAGTTCTACTGTATTAAATGAAGGCAGAAAACTGCATCAAGCCATACAAAGCCATGTAAGCATACATATAACAGTGAAAAATTTAAGAATAGTCTTCAAAATCAAAGAGAAAGAACAACATATAGAAAAGGCCTTAAACAGAAATTCCCAGATCCTTCAGATATAGTGCCTTTACTGCTGTGAATGGCTCGGTTAATGGCTCCAAACACCACTACAATTTTTAGAGTTTACAGCCAAGGGGAGAAAGCAGCAAAAGAGTTTCCAGCAATAACACAGAAGCTAGCTGAAGAAGGCAGCTAGACATTGCATAAAATATTCAATTTTAATGAAACAGGTTATCTATTACAAGTGCATACCTCAAAAGGGTCTGTGTCTCAAAGACAGAAAACCATAACCCTAAGGAGATAAAATATCAAGTAACCAGGTCAAGTGTCCTCTGTTGGGCATCTTGGTGTTCAGCACTATGCCCAGCAGAGGACAATGAGCCATACCCATCCACACCTGATGGGACAGCTTTCTGTCAATTTTCAGATAGTCCTTCTTGCAACCCCCACAATAACTGACAAGCTGAGGTCCTTCGAGTGTCCACTCCCACAATCAAACTTCAGGTCTTTTTCAAGGCAAGGTGCCATAATTATTGTATTTACATATTTCTTAGCCATGTGTATAACTACTGTGCTACACTTTTGCTAGAGTTCTGTTCTTTTTAAATTTGTCACTGATGCATCAAGCCACACGCAATAAAGATGGTTCCAGTCCATGAACCCCTGTATCACTCTCCCTCCGGAGAAACCCCAACTGCCCCCTTCTATCATCGCCCGACCCAGCAGGAAGCAGTTAGATCGAGTCTTCGCCCCTTTTCCCT
>CAUYRH010072064.1:0-80698 GCA_963574655.1 Perodicticus potto
TTCTGGATAGATGCCCAGTAATGGGATTGCAGGATCAAACGGGAGGTCTAGGTTGAGTTCTTTGAGCTTTCTCCATACTTCCTTCCAAAAAGGCTGTATTAGTTTGCAGTCCCACCAGCAGTGTAGAAGTGTTCCTTTCTCCCCACATCCATGCCAGCATCTGCAATTTTGAGATTTCGTGATATAGGCCATTCTCACTGGAGTTAGAGGGTATCTCAGGGTGTTTTAATTTGCATTTCTCTAATACTTAGGGATGATGAGCATTTTTTCAAGTGTTTACTGGCCATTCGTCTGTCGTTTTTAGCGAAGATTCTATTCATCTCTCTTCCCTATTTATGTATGGGATTGTTGGTATTTTTCCTACAGATTTATTGAAGTTCTGTATAGATCCTGGTAATTAAACTTTTGTCAGATTCAAAATGTGCAGGGAGTGGGTGGGGGTGAGGGAAAGAACACACACACACACAAAAAGGAAAGAAAACAGTGACTAATTCTCACATGGATTGGATTCAATTTTGACCAAAGTTTATTACTTGAACATTAATTTTTAATTCAACTTGATATGTTGTTTGGGATATTGCATCCTCACTTATAAGTGAAATATGTTTGCAATTTCCCTTTATAACAATATATTTTCTACAATTTCAATATCAGGTGTAACTAGATCAAACAGAATGATTTTGAAATATTTCTTCTTTTTCTATTGTCTATAGGATTTGGCATGATCTGTTTTTTGTAACTCTCCTTTACTTTTATTTGTATGGTATTATTTGTCTATTTTTTGAGACTTTGGGGAAAAAAATAAGACATTAACTGATGACTTCATGCTGAGCCTCAGAGTCAAAGTGCTATATAATGTCTTATTTGACAAAGTGTACATTGCTTTCTTGGCATTATTATTGCTAATATTGCTTGATATTTTGATGCAGCAATTGTCTGTTTTCTTTTTTGAATGTATTTATCTTTGTTCGTTCCTTACATGGTTTTTGTTTCTAGTCCTTATCTTAAACATGTTTATTGTTATTGAATTTTAAGCCTTTTAAATTCTGTGAAGGTAAAAAGTGGAAACCTAATTAACACATGTATATGTAAAAATAAAAAATAAAATAAAAAATTCTACACCAAAAAAAAAAAAAACCAAAATGATTTCTTTAGACAATGAAAGGTGAAGGTTTCTTAATTTTTTCTCCTTAGGGGAAAACTTACCAAATATCTCAGGATAGGTAATCTATAAGGAGAGAAAAGAATTATACTGATTTTCTTTTTTATTAATTACTAGGATGAGTTAGCAATTAGTTTACCCTACATAAGGATGGTAGATGGATGCTGGTATGGGATAAGAATCTTGTTCTCAAATTAATTATCTTAGATACTGGAAATACTTCATGAATTGAGCTGGCCAGTTGTATCATTGTTTACCAAGTAATAGGGATTTTAATTTCTAAATTTCATTAGGAAAAAGGTACAATAAAATCTTTTTAAAAAAGAAAATAGTTTTTACAGACTACATATTATAACTTAAGGCACTATTGCTGGCCTCTTATACTAAGCACACCATGTGATGAAAAGGGACTAATCCAACCATGTATGGTCCAGCATGAAAAATGATATGTTTTTCTTGTTGAGAATTCAAGATTGGTTGGAATAATCTAGCCACAGAGCTTCTCTGTAGA
The DNA here is from genome assembly GCA_963574655.1 of Perodicticus potto. Lineage (NCBI taxonomy): Eukaryota > Metazoa > Chordata > Mammalia > Primates > Lorisidae > Perodicticus > Perodicticus potto. The sequence continues at coordinate 1,674 of CAUYRH010072064.1, forward strand.
CTTGTTTTAACTATTGGGACATCTAACTTTATCTGTTATATTCTTAGGTTGACTCTATTATAAAGACTCCATGTAAGTAAAAATCAAATGATAATCATTTCCCTGAGAAATGATGATAATGATATCTTTATTCAGCAAAAATTAGCTTAGTCTATTAACTACTTTATGGTTATGATACAACATCCAGGAAAAAAGCAAGCTTTCTCCAGTGTTCCAAAATCAAACTAATCTGTTAAACTATTGAAAAGAAATTTTTTAAGATTAAAAAAGTGGTAGGCTGAGCTTATGATATTGTGAAAGTCCTGTCTTTCAATATTGTACAATATAATTATTTTGTTACTTTGCAGGATCCATCAACCTTTTATGATGCTTCAATGTTTATACCAAAAATCATTTAGCCTTAAGCATTCACCCTGAACAAAGGATAGTTTACAAGGCTTATAGGACACATTATAAATCAAATTATAGGACAACTTATAAGTCACAGAACAGGGACAATAGAGATGAACTTAAAAAAAAATGTTGACTCTTCCCTTTCCTTTCCTTTGCTAAGCTGAACGAATGCATCTTTTAGCTTTCAATATTTTTACAGGAAGCCAGCAATGAGTAATATCTCTGCTATACAAAGGTGCCCAAAAGTCTTCCTCAATAAAAATCCCCTTGATTTTGAGAAGGCAATGAAGATAATGTCATCTTCTGAATTGTCTTAATGTATGTAGACTCTGAAGGAACCATAATGGCTAGTGGGACAAGGACAGCTACAATTACCAGCAATTACCAGCAAGGATGTCTCTCCCTTCTCCACTGTTCAGGCAACTCTCGTTCTCCTTGGAGTCTAACTCAACAAATGACTTTATTTATTTGCAATTCAATTTGTCTTTAAAATTACATACATACATACATACATACATATATACATACATAGTTTTACAGTAGATGACTTTTGCAGGAGATGAACAAACAACACATATATAGACAAAAGAAATACTGCTAGATATTAATCAGAAAACTGTCTTTTTGAACAAAGTTTTTGAAGCCCTGCACAGATAGAACCATGAACATTTATATAGTTCTAAATCTTAGGAACCTAAAATTGTTTTTATGTGCTTGATAAAACTCAGAATCACTTTTGCAAAAATGTAGTGCTATATTATCAAAACACTTAAATTTAAGTTCAAATGTAAAATGTGCAGTTATTTTAATGTATGAAGTTCACTAAGTTTTTTTTCTTGAGTGCAAATAATTCATTGAAACAAATGGAACTGACCACTGTTGTCAATGTTGTAGGTCAACAGCCCCCCAAAAGACCCAAGTCTATCTCAGCTTGTCTCAGCCTTGGTCCCCAGTGTGCCCCTTCCCCTTGGGTTAATTCTGAGAACAAGGTTTCTGACAAGGAAGTTCTCTGAGTTCCCTGACTCCCTAGCAGTTAAAGAATGACAAAAACTTACTCAAGCATAGTTTCCCAAGCTACTGGGATTTCTAAGTTGTCCCCATGGTTACTGAGTTACCCCCTGAGCCACCACGCAGCAACCCCTTGAGCCAACTACTTGACTGCAACCCGCCCTGTAACCAGTCATGTTTCACTTTTGTACATGCTTGCTTTGCCACATCAGCACAAAAAGAGTATAAAAGACTGCCTGCATTTCTCTTCAGGGCCGTTTGCACTTTGGGCAGTGGTCTGCCTGTGCCAATGTAATTATCACCACTTGATTTGGACTGTTTACCCTTTGGGGCAACAGCCCGCCTGTGCAGGTGTAATAAATCATCACCATGTGATTTGGGCCTAAAGTGGGGTCCGTGTTATCTCATGGGTGGCGAGAGTTACAACAGTCAAGAGTACATAGGTTGAGATACTGAACATTTTTTCCTCTGTTAGCTTTATTTACTTTCTGCATTTTTCTTGATTCTACTAACTACAAGGATTCATTTCTGGTGCTACCTGTTTCTGAGTTGATGAATAATATCTGCTATTACCCGAGCATTATACCAAAAGATGCACTGTTCATATTTTAGTACTGATTCAGTTTAGATACAATGATTTCAGAATTGTGCTTGACTAAACTGAATCAGTTTCACATTTGAAAGATTTTCTATATATTATGTCCATTTCTTTATTTGAGGCTTTTATATTTGCATTGCCTAAAAAAATGACTTTAATAGTGCCTTGAGCTAGACTTCCCTGAAATCCTTTATAAGCTTAACAGTCAATTTTATGAAGTCTAAAATCCTATTTGATTTTTAGAATAGTTTCATTGATTTCAGATAATACTCAGAATATTATCTGTTTCAGCTCTATATTATATTTTTCAAAGTATATACAGAGAACAACAAAAATTGTATATACAATTTAGGAAAGGCAAAAATGTGTTAACTTTGTAATATTCAAATCATGTTTGGCTTCTGACTTACCAGAGGTGCTCAGTCTGACTTGTATTCATCTTTCGTTATCAATATAAATTGAGCAATTGATACAGTTTTTTCCTTGCTTAGAATATGTATACATTTTTTGCACCCTCTGTATTTTAGCCTAATGTACTTCAAATAGAGGAAAATTTCTTCAACTAATCGTGGAAGCAAAAATATTGATTCCAGATTACCAGATAATTATCTAAGGGAAGAAGCACAAACACCCTACACACCCATTTAAATTACAAGAACATGATGGCAAGCAGTGGACCACCTTGAGAAAAATAAATTTAAAAAGAGATAATATAAATAACATGGAATATTTGGCATCATTAAAAATGATGTTATGTACTGCAATAAAATTTCCCAAGGTCTGAGAAGTTAAAGAAAAGTGTATATAAACTTGTATGTCACATATTTTACTGAGCATTAAAAAAGCATGGTACAGAAATATATGTCAATATATCCATAAGTAGAAATAAATAGCAAAATGGTCTTTTAAACTACTTTTGCTCACCTGGGTATTCCAATTTTAAGAAACAAGCTAATATTTCTGTGAGTAAAAATAACAAATATAAAAAGTGTTCCTTTTGTAGAAAGCATAAATTGAACAATTCAAATATAAAATTAAACATAATATCTAATGATATGAAACCTTTTGACTTTCATCAAAACTTGTATTCTACTTTTAAAATTTTTCCCTAAGAGTAAGAAAATAGAAAAGATATAATGCAGGTGTGTTTCTCTGGGAAAATCTTGATAAATGTAGTAATTTCACTTTAATTTTCAAATAGATATGCCAGAAATATTAATTGGTAGTTTTGTTATATGATATTGGAAACTACGTACAAGTCATTTCTTAGAATCTTTTGTACATGACCACCTCTGTGAAAACCACATCACGTTCATATTTGGGGTCTGATCGTACTGGTTAACAGTCAACGAAACAATTAAGTTTTGTTCTGAATGGGATTTTCCATGTATTATGCGTGTGTTTTTCTCCAACTTTAAAGGAAAAATAAGAATGCCTGTTATACATAGGTGGTACTATTTGTTACTGGTACATAACATTTCTCATATCTTGTATCTGTTCTTGTGTTTTATGATGGTTTGTTACATAAATTTCTTGTATTATAATATGTTAAAAAATAAATGCAAAATTCCTTTATAATACAAAAAACAAGTACCTAAATACAAACAAACAAAAATATGAATTAAAGAATGAAAATGAATGAATTTTTTGAAAGTTTGGCCCCCAAACCATGGGTAAGCATTACACTTGAGTGCATTATACACAGTGAAATGTGGTACTAATTATCTTTCAAAATTTTTTACAATTGGATGTGGATATTTCTATGTATTTTTCATGAAATTCTGAGTGTTTACTCACAAATGCTAAAAGTGATTATGAAATCATTTATGAGTGTAATTCATTTATGCTATATTCTCTATTGATGTTAAATAGTTCTCATTGATTAAATTCTCTTTGTGTGCTTGTGTGTGTGTGTGTGTGTGTGAGAGAGAGAGAGAGAGAGACAGAAAATATTGCTTTCCTACTATTTTAAAATTAGTTTTACTTACATTGAAATCTAGGAGCTTAATCGTTTTGTTTTCTTTGTAAACTCTCTTCTCTTCTTTATTGAAATTGCTTCAAAAATGTCCTGGAATTTGGAAAAAGAATGTTTGTTATCTCGACATTGTGAGGTCTAGGTGAACACTGTTGTGTGTTTTAGTCACATAACCATTCATGTCTCTATGCTACCAGAACATTTTATGAGGACTTCTAATATTTGTTTAAAACAATAACATTTTGCTAGTTGTGATTTTGTTGCTAAGAATTACTGTCTAGGACTATTTAAATCTCATCCCTCACCATTAGTGTCTATCAACTTGAAAGCTAGTTTAAAAATACATTGCAAGTATTAGAATTATTTGAGATAACAAATTTATAATGTTGAATCTGTACATGGTACCCTAAATGTATTTATATATTTTTTGTGTGTGTGTCCTTGCTTCCTATTACCTTCCACTCATCTCTTCTCTTTCTTTTATAATTATTTTTTATTCGATTTTTTAAAATCATGCCTAGGTCTCCTAGGCAAATTGGTCTTTCCAAATTGCAGAGATAGAAAAACTAAAAATTTGAAATAAAATACAATTATTTAGATTTTAAAAACAGAACTTTATTAAATGTGAAATAAATTAGTATCATGGGAAGAAAATAAAAACATCCTACCTATTAAATATTAAGTTTATTCTTATAATAAACATACTTTTTTTGTATGTGTTTTACTAGAAAAGATTTGAGGTACTGACAAATGCAATACATACACACATATTTATACATGCATGCACATATATAAACTAAGTACATGTCCTTATGTGTATATATACATGAATAGAGACATATGTATGAAAAAATGGAAATAAGAAATAAGAATCATAGAAAGGAAGACAGATAAATACTCTTGAGTTGTAAACTAATTGAATATTAAATTGTTTCTGAGTTTTCTTGCAGAAAAGAAATTAAATAAGCAAATACAAATCTCGTGGTAATTATGAGAATAAAAGTCATGTTGATTTCTTCAGAGAAAAATTTTTTTCATGGTATTAAATTGTAAAACAATTATTTTATAGGTCCATCTACAGGAAATGTTTAGCAACAAGCTGTACAACATCATCACGGAAGAGTTAACACATGGGAGGGACAATTACTTTGGATGATCCCTGATGAAGACTATTAGATGTCTGATAAATTGGGTTTCTAAACTTCCCTTCAGACATTTCCCACCACAAATTATATAAAGATTAACCTTGGCTCTTTGATTTGTTTGTACTAAGATCTATGAAACAAGTCAATGTGTTGGCTTTTTCAGTTCTACCAATTTAGATACAAACTGCTGAGCCTTATAATGATGTAGTTAATAAATAAATGTTATTGATAAATTAAATATAAGCCTACTTCCTAAAAAAATGGTTACTTCTGAAAAAGACCTTTACAAATAAATAAGTCAAGCATGGAAAGGCAAATCTCACATGCTCTCACTTATATGTGGGAGCTAAACATTAAAGACAATTGATCTCATGGAGACAATAGGAAAATGATTAGAGGCTAGGAAGGGTAGCAGGAAGAGGAAGATAAAGAGGAGAGTGTTAATGGGCACAAAAATATAATTAATTAGATGGGATGAACACTATTTGATAGCACAACAAAATGACTATAATCAAAAATAAGTTAGGGAATACTTTAAAATGATTGAAAGAACATGATTAAGGAGATGAATTCCCCATTTGCCCTAATTTGTTTAATTCACATTGTCTACATGACACACATGTTTTGTGTGTCAAAACATCACATTTACCCTGTACGGTATGCAACTATTATGTACCCATAATTATGAAAAATAAAAAATTTTAAAAATTTGTTAATGAATGTTTTATTTATTTTCTTGTTAGGTGATTTTAAAACATTTAGAAACACTTATAATGGCTTAGGCCCAGAACTGAAATTTTAATAGGAATATTTTTGCTAAAATCAAACATATGTGTATTCAAATTACATTATAGTCTTTTATTTTAATCAGAAGAAAGTAGCTACTACTAAAATAAAGAGATCATTTCTTCTGAAGCATTGTTTCTCTTATTAAGCACATTTTGTAAGGCAAGACAACTAAATAAAATTTCTCCCATATGGATAGAATCTGCCATTTTATTTTATACTTGGAATCATTATTTTGCTATCCAGATTTATTTTTCAAAAAGCCAAACTGCGTCAGGCAAAATATACGTATATAACATGTAGCTATATGTGTGCTTTCCTTAAGAGTAATTATATGTAGTCAACGCATATATATTAGTATAGATTTTTGGTGGTGGTGTCCATCCCTTCACAATGCGTCTATGAAAGATAACACATTGGGCTGCGCCTGTGGCTCAAAGGAGTAGAGCGCCAGCCCCATATGCCAGAGGTGGTGGGTTCAAACCCAGCCCCAGCCAGAAACTGCAAAAAAAAAAAAAAGAAAGAAAAAGAAAAGTAAAAAAGGAAAGATAAGACATCTATTACATTAACTTAATTAAAGTTATAAAATAATTCATCAAGGAATAGAAAATTTTTAAGAGAAGGTAATTTTTTAAATACATTAAAGATATGAAAAATATTCTTCATCTCCTAATAATGAACAGAGAAAAAAAAATCAGCCCTATCATTTATATTTTAAATATATGATTAAACTTCCAATTTTAAATACTAAATACTGAAACAATATTTTTATAATTTATTAGAATTTATTCCATGAGAATATTTCATGAAAGAAAAATTATGTAAAAATAAATATTCGGAATATCTGGAAGAATGTAAAACAAGTTCATAGTTGTTTTTATATGTTTAATATGTTGATGTAATTAATACATTTGAATAATAAATATATTCAATTAAATATGTTCAATATATTCAACATTTCTCATTCAGAAAATGTTTTAAACCTTTATTATGCCTTTTACTCCAGTCACATGCTATGGTAATGTGCAAGTTCTAAATTACTTTCTGGGAATTACATATCACTCTTACATGAAGCTAATCTGCAACATTTACTTATACAGCTTGTATTACAAAGAAATGAATTCAATGAATAACTTCTGATTTCAATACTATCTTTCTTATCATTCATCATTATCGTTACCGTCATCTATATCACTCTCTTTGATCTCTACTTTTCATTATACATATACACATACAAAAAAATTTCAATGAGATTTTTAATATTATCCAAAATACAATGAAATATGATGCTGGCAAGAGATACCTAGAACAATTTAATGAATATGAAAAATGAATATGCATTCCTATAATACAAAATTTTCAGCTTTGGAATAAACAGTTTTTAGGACTGTCTTTTTTTTTTTTTTTTTTGCAATTTTTGGCCGGGGCTGGGTTTGAACCCACCACCTCAGGCCTATGGGGCTGGAACCCTACTCCTTTAAGCCACAGGCGCTGCCCTAGGACTTTCATTTTTAAAAACAAACCAAGATAATGTCATAAACACTAAGCTGTTAGTCTGACACGTAAGTCCCAGACTAAGTACTCTGCTTGTGCTCTATAAGATCTTATTGGGTTTGGTATCTTGAGCGTGAAGCTGAGAGATCAAAGACTATTTTTTCTGAGGCTGGGCACAGTGGCTCATGCCTGCAATCCTAGCACTCTGGGCGGCTGAGGTAGGTCGATTGCTTGAGCTCCCAAGTTCAAGACCAGCCTGAGCAAGACTGAGACTCCAGAACTCCTAAAAATGAAATACTAAGGCAAGAGTATTGCTTGAGCCCAAGAGTTTGAGGTTGTCGTGAGCTATGACATTGTGACACTCTACCAAGTGCAGCAAATTGAAACTCTGTGTCAAAAAATTAAATATGCTATATTTCTTGTACATTTGTACTATGAGTGTTATTTTACAATAAAATCTTAAGCAGATGTTGTTATAATAAAGACTAAATAGGATAACAGAAAAAAAAAAGACCAAGAGGATACAACATTTGTAGCTCTCCCAAAGATACCCAAATAAAATAAGCTGTAGCAGTTGAGAATACTGTCTCAAAATATTTTAGTCCATTAGATAAGGCATCAGATTAAAGATGACTCTGTGTTAAAAAGAATGTTAAATAAGGAATGTCTTGCCTCTAATTGTGCAGTGTATCTCTGTTAATCTACTACCTGCTGGTTTTATTTTTTTTTTTTATTTTTTTTTTTTTTTGAGACAGAGCCTCAAGCTGCACCCTGGAAAGAGTGCCATGGCATCAAAGCTCACAACAACTTCCAATTCCTGGGCTCAAGCGAGTCTCCTGCCTCTACCTCCCAAGTAGCTGGGACTATAGGCACCTGCCACAACGCCCGGCCATTCTTTGGTTGCAGCCGTCATTGTTGTTTGGCGGGCCCAGGCTGGATTCGAACCCGCCAACTTAGGTGTACATGGCTGGCTCCTTAGCCCATTGAGCCAGGCGCTCAACCTACCTGCTGGTTTTCCATGCTGCTAGCAATTCACAATTGAGACTTCCTATGAAAAGATGGAGACTAAGTAAAATCTTATCTCCAGTCAAAAATTTCTCTGAGGTAGATGTTTAAAAATGATCAACTTTTTGCTTTTTTGTTTTCTTATCTCTGCCTTACTATTTATCCACTGAGAAGTGTGTGCTCATGGATCCTTTCCCCTTTCAGCCTGAGAAATTCAAATGGCTGTATGTTTCTTACAACAGTTAGGTCTACATGAGATGACAAGGCTGTGTTTTCATAGACATGGTGTTTGTGTTGAAGTGTGGATGGAAAGGTAGAAGTGGGGCTCTACAATTTGTAGCCAAAGAGATCTGTGTTCAAATAATACTGGTTCACATGCAACCTACTCCATTAACATAAACTGACAAACAGTAAGTACAGTTATTCATTCTGTAAGGATGGTAATATATTCTTGTAAAGGTGTTGGTAGGCAATGTGGTTGTTATGTGAACATCATAGAGTGTAGCTACAAATGCCTAGATGGTACAGCCTACTACAACATTGAACTATAAGATACAACCTATTACTCCTAGGCTACAGATCTTTGCAACACGTTACTCAACTGAATACTATAGGCAATTGTAACACAGTGGTTAAATATTTATGTATTTAAAAATAAAAAATGCAGTAAAAATATGGTCTAAATGGTAAAAATTGACACAGTTATGTAGGGCAATTAGGAATGAAGCTTGCAGGACTGGAAATTGCTCTAGGTAAGTCACTGAGTGAATGGTAAGTGAATATAAAGACCTCGTGCATTAGCGTGCACTACCATACACTCATTTTTATTAAGACATGTTTCTTTCTTTAATAATATTAATTCTAGTTTACTAGAACACTTTTGACTTTATACATTTTTAAAATACACTTGGACTTTTTGTAATATCTTTTGGTTTAAAACACTAGCACATTGCACAGCTGCACAAATATTTTCTTTCCTTGTATGCTTATCCTATCATCTGTTTTCCATGTTTAATTTTTGTTTACCTGAAAATTTTTTGGTTAAAAAATAAACATGCACATTGACCTACACCTATACATGAATATCATTGTCTTGTAACTCCATTTTCTGCTCTACTGGAACAGTGGTTTCCTAATCTTTTTGGTAGTAGGGACCACAGATGGATCCATGGAGTATTCTGATAGGAGCCAGAGCTCATATACTGATGTGAGTGATGGGGAATAGCTGTAAATACAGATGAAGCTTTGCTTGCTGCCCTCACCCCCCCGCCCCGCTCATCCACTGCTGTGCAGGCCAGTTCCTAACAGGCCATGGACAGGTTCTTGTCTATGGCACCAGGACCTCAGCACTGGAAGGTCTTTAAAGGCAGTAACACACATAGGGGATTGTACAATTAACTATTTTTTATTAAGTAGAAATAGTACACCTTAATTACAAAAGAATGTGTTTAGTATTGTAAATAAATAAACCAGTAACAGTCATTTATTATCATTTACAAGTATGTACTGTACATAATTGTGCATGCTATAATTTTCTGTAGCTAGATGAACAATATTTGCACCAGAATCACCACAAATACTTGAGTAATGTGTTTTGCTATGATGTTAAGGAAGCTATAACATCACCAGGTGATGAGAATTTTTCATTTTCATTATAATCTGATGAGACTACCATCACCATTGACCAAAACATTTTTATGTAGCATATGACCTTACAAAGACCAATAGATTAAAGTTGGTACAGCAGAAATAAAGGTAGAACCTGAAAGATCGAGTAGCTTCACAATTCATACATATCCTACCTCTTGATTGATAAGAAAACCAACATCATATTTGTTTAGCCTAAGTCTAATTGATTCATCAAAAATATAATGGGCTTATTACAAAACATTGCTGAGATATCAGTGATGTTAATTTATCTTTTTTTTTATTAAATCATAGCTGTGTACATTAATGCAATCATGGGGTACAATGTGTTGGTTTTATAAACAATTTGAAATATTTTCATCGAACTTGTTAACATAGCTTTCATGGCGTTTTCTTAGTTATTGTATTTGGACATTTATATTCTACATTTAGTAATCATGTTTTTTCTTTGTTTGTTTGTTTTTTGAGACAGAGTCTTACTATGCCGCACTTGGTAGAGTGCTGTGACATCACAGCTCACAGCAACCTCAAACTTTTGGGCTTAAGTGATTCTCTTGCCTCAGCCTCCCAAGTAGCTGGGACTACAGGCACACACCACAATGCCTGGCTATTGTTGTTGCAGTTGTCATTATTTAGCAGGTCTGGCCCGGGTTTGAACCCGCCAGCCTGGGTGTATGTGGTGGGTGCTGTAACCACTGAGCTACAGGCACTGAGCCCATGACTTTTTTATCATTGAAATATTATACAATATATAAATATATAAAATATAGATTTGATGTTATAAAGAAAACAAAAACACAAAAATTTGTAGTATGGGTGCACGTGTGTGTTGCTACATTTTGTGAGTACACTTAACTTTCTAAAACATAGAGGTGAAAATTAAAGGGCTAACTGGAAAAAAAAAGGCACCAAGGAAGGAAAGAGGTTTTTTTTTAACCCTAACCCTAACCCTTTTTTTTTGCAGTTTTTAGCCAGGGCTGGGTTTGAACCTACCACCTCCAGCATATGGGGCCAGCACCCTACTCCTTTGAGCCACGGGCACTGCCTGAGAGATCTTTTTTTTTTTTAACACTAATCTCATATTGCAGGTATTATAGGATAGTCAGAGGAAGAAAGTGGCATAGGTAATAAATTTTCAAAGTTAGTGAAAATAGCTAGGGCCTCCTGGAACAGTGCTTTCCATAGACTGCTATAGATGATTATGCAAAACTGCTTCCATGCCATTAATTAGCTTAATGATGAATCCAGTAATAGTTGCTTTCAGCCATAAGAAGACATTATCCAAAGCTCTGATAAATGGCTATGCTAGTTTTAGCAGTTTAGTAATTATTTATAGATCTGTGGGGAAGATTAACACAGGGTATTACATTTATTTATACCTGACTATTAAAGAGGTTAATCTTCAGCTAGATTTTAATAAAAGGAATGGGAAGAAAGATTTGGAATGAGATTCAAGAAAAAGTGACAAAGGGTAATACTTTAAAATACCTTAAGCTTCTGATTTAAGAAAAATTAAATAAAGAGAAATTATTTCCTTAAGGTACACAACACTCCTGAAGGAACACACAGATACCAAAAGTCCCAGTAGTGGCATTTTTAACATTTTTACACTTTGCGAAGAAAACCTACATTTTTTAAAATTCTAAGGTCAGTTAGTTTATCTACTTTTCCTGATACATCACTTATGATAAAATGATATACTAGACGGATATAGAATAGTCATTCAAGAAAAATGATTAATTTAGGGAAAAAAGTTAAAAAAAAAAAAAAACTCCAAGGGGTTATTTTCTTTTTAAGTAGCACAGTTCAGAAAGGGAGATTTTGGACTACTTTTTTAAAGGTTTAGAAGCCACTTCAAATTATAAAAGTATTTGTTGACGTTTGAATGCACCTCTATCTTATTCTCAGATTGGAAGGACTGTTGAATTGACCACACCCTCTTCTTCCACATGCCCAGGCCTTTGCAGACCGTGCAGTGGAGATGTGTATACGCCCTCTACCGTTCATGTGGGAAAGGGCAATGGAAGTAGCAGAATTTCTCTGAGCTTTTTCCATCTCATATTAAACTAGATGCTTTTGAATGATACCAATTCTAAGACTTTTCTTGAATTTTACCTGAAAGAGCTAAATGTTCATGTAAACATTAATAACAATTTTATGTGTATCAGTTGAAAACTTCAGAGTAGTAAAAGATACAACATTTTAGCTGCTCAGAAAATACAATTTCAGAGAAGGCATCAAGCACTGGCTTAGGATATACTACAAATATTCGGAAATGTTTAACTTCTCTAATTTTATTTACATGATTTTATTTCTAATATTCAAACTATTATAGGAAGTATTTTCAATGATTTCAGAATACATAAAAATCATCACCTGTAACATAGCATATAGCATACTGAAAGTAGAAGCAAGAGTTAAACTCGGAACATTGAGTCATCATGAGAAACACCTTTAATATCCCGGTAGGGTAACACCTTGGTGATAAGGGCATGGGGAGGGATTCTGCTCTCCTAACATGAGAGCTCCGAGACGAGAGCATCAGTGATTGGTAATCTCTACACCTGTGGTGCAACTACCCACAAGGTCACGTCTATAAGAAGCTGAAGGAGAAGTCAGTCGGGAGCATGCACATTCTTTCACCAACCTGTTTACTCTAACTCTGTCGCTTCTCCAGCCTGCAGGGCGTCTGTCTGACGTCCTTCTAAGAAGACTGCTAATGATCTATTCTTCAACTAAGACTGCTCCTCCCTAGAAGATGTCTTTCTCTTTCCTCTCTCCTTTCTGCTAAGGCAAATAGCCCTAAGGCATCTGAGGGTAATTGTTCCCAAGCAAGATAATAGCATCTTGGTCAATGTCCAGACACTACATAAGCCGGAGGCCAGAGACCTGGTCAGTCCTGGGCCTCGATAAGTGGTGATCACAAAGGGACTCAACGATCATCATTTCTTTAAAGTGTATCAGTGTCATAACACTGACTCTTGTCTGCATGTCTTTCATTAATAATTTCTATAAAAGTCACTGTGGAAAACTGTTTAAGGTTATATAGGCTGTATATATTTTTCTTTTAAGAATGTAAATCAAAGGTAGCACCTGTGGCTCAAGGAGTAGGGTGCCAGCCCCATATACCGGAGGTGATGAGTTCAAACCTGGCCCCACCAAAAAAATAAATAAATAAATAAAAAAGTAAATCAAAATCATTCTTAGGATGTTTTATTGAAGAATACTTTGGTATTTCATTTTGCCTTATTTTGAAACATTGTACTAATGTGTGCTTCAAAATCCATTATTGTTCATTTTTCTAGAATTAGATTAACAGCATTATCAGAGAAGGACTGATTTTAATATACAGACAAAATTAGATAATGAAAACTACTGCATTACATGAAAGTGTTTTAAATTTAAAACAGTATTTGAATTTATTGTTCCTCAACTTCCTTCCCATTATTGAGTCTACTCCACTATTGTCCTATCATTGTCTTCGGTGGATGAATATCCACCAAAGCTCTAGCTAAAACTACTGGACTGGAGAATTCTAAAATAGAAAGTTAAGTTCTTAATCACCTCATGGTTGCCTATCACCGTATTTCCCCTTGAACTTTTGAATATAAGTGTCCATGGAAAGTCTATTTCCAAGAATGTCACATGACATTTGTTAAGACTTGATATTTGAATTAATGCCAACGTGTCAGATTTGGGACAATATAAAAAAAATACGGTCAGAACTGTTCTCAAATTACTTTTTCTCATATGGAATTCTAAGACTAGTTACTAAGTTTGATTATTAACTTGTGGCATGCCCCCATTTCTTCTGCAAACATAAGTCCTAAGAAAATTTAAATATTTTCAACAGTTACATTGTACAAGTGATTCATCTGACAGCTGGTTTCCAACAATTACTGAATTTGGCTGAATTTGCCTCCTCCCCACACACTTCAACAATGACAAAAAAGTGATGTAAATATAAAGGACTGTGACAATTGTCACAGTATTTAAAGGGAACGTGAGATGTTTAAACCCAAAGCAACATAAACCTTTTGAAAGTAAATTGTGTCTATATTTGTGGTTTTATAAATATGTAGAAATTTTAAATGAAACTGAAATTCATGCTGAAGTATGCTTTGATTGAAAGTCTTATTAAAGAAAAAATATGCATAACCACTGATAATCATCAATCAAACATTTTAATATCTTCTCATCTGCTTGTTAGACTTGAATGGCATCTTATACACTTTCCCAGATAATGAATCCAAGGGTAAATGGGTTTTTCTTTAGATTTAAATATGGAATTTTATGTAAGTTTTAGAGTTTCTGATTGAAGAAGACATATTAAGGTTATAAAAAGTTTAATTTCTCACACACAGCAAGTATCATTGAGAAAAATATTGTGCAGAGAAAAAGTATTTTATTGGGTAAGTCATTTTTGAAGGAAAATGTGGTCTGTTCTTTAGGGAATAGATATTTCCTCAAAATAATGAATCTCTATTTTTAATGAAATTTTACTTCACAGAAGTATTACATTAAAACATGTGAGTTAAGATTCACATAAGTGACTGAAAAAAGTTATTCCAACTGGTTAATGTCTAGCCAAATTCTTTCTCATGTGTAGTGAGCAAATATTGTTATGCATAGTATCTTGAAAATGTGTATCATGTATATCCTCATGGGGGGGGAATCACTGGGAAAGACAGAGAAGTAAACTAAAATGAATGAAATCTTTTAAAGTGTGGAAAAATTAAACAGCAATTTTGAAAGTTGTTCATTCCTTTCTTATAAGAAACCAGACAAAGGAACATTTCTAACCATATTTTTTGCTTATGATTCATGGAGTTTCTTAGAACACTGGATTTATAGTTTTGATCACACTGGAAGATTGTTTTGTGTTATTTTTTCAAAAGTTTTTGCTCATCTCCTTTGCAAGAGATCTCCAATTACATGTATTTCATATTGCTTGAAATTGTTTTAGGACTCACGGATGGTCTGTTCATATTACGGTTTTCAGCCTTTTGCCATGTTTTCCAGTTCACTAATATTTTCTTTTACAGTGGCTGATCTGCTCTTATTCTCATTGTGTTTGGTTTTTCAGACAACATTTATTTTTCCAACTCTAGAAGTTTCAGTTAGGACATTTTTGTATTGTGTACAATACATATTCAACTTGCTGAATCTGTCTTCTACCTTCTTAAACTATCCACAATTCAAGTTATACTTATAAAGTTATGATAACTTTTCGTGCTCTCATTAATTGAATCTTATCAACTATTTCATTTCTTGGTCTTTTACCAATGATTAAATTTTTATCTTCTTATGTATTAACTGCTTATTACCCTAAAAATCACTTTTTATTGGATACTGACCACTGAATTTTACCTTCTTGGGTATAGGATTTTTTTTCATCCTTTTTTGGAGCTTGTCCTAAGGCACAGTTAATTTTCTTATGATGGTTTAATCTTTTGGAGAATTTCTTTTAAAATTTCTTAAATAGAGTCAGATGAATTATTAGCATACAAATAGTTTTGTCACACTACCGAGCCCAAAATCTTCTGAGTACTCCACTTGATACTCTGGATATCACGAGTTTTTCCTGTTTCGTCTGGGAACAACAGAAATTATTCTTGTTACCGGTTATGTTTCAGATCAAGTGATAGTATAATCCTTTCAAGTGGTTCTTTCACTGGCCTTTAAAGGTCTCCTCAAATGTATATGCTCCTCATTTCTTAGATAAGGCATCCAGGGTGACCTTTTGCAGACCACTGGAGCTTGCTTTCTGTGTTGCTCTCTCGTTTATGGTGTTTTCTACAGAAAACTCTAGCAATCTTTACTTCCACAGGTCACCCATTTCTCTTTCCTCAACTCAGCAAGACCACAGGACTCGGGATGGTTTTCCCCAACCTCTGCTGCAGCCTCAATATTTCTCCAGGCAATGAACTAGAACACTCGTAGGTCTCGCCTTGTTTCTATTCTTTCAATATCACTCTTTGTAGTACATGATGTCAAAATTTTTGAAACTATTATTTCGTATTTTTCGCTTGTTTTTCAATTGCTCTAGGAAGTAGTGTAAATGCAATCATTTCACTTCATGTTGGCTAGAAAAGTAAGTGGTGACTGAAATTGTTATTTGAGACAATTTGCCCTTTCATCCTACCGTAGTATGAATCAATCATTTTTTGAGATTGATTGGTTCTTTCAATTTTAGATAATTGCCTTTTACCATAAGGAATTTTAATATTTTCCTTTTGCATATTGTTCACATGTTCCTGACCATTTTCTGCTTTCATTCACTATGTTTATCAGTAGCCCCCAACCTTTTAGGCACTAGGGACCAGTTTCATGGAAAATAATTTTTCCATGGACTGTGGAGTGAGAGGGATGGTTTTGAGATGAGTCTGTATGTAAATTAATTTATTTTGGTCTCTGCAGTCAAACCTTTCTGCTAATGACAATGAGTATTTGCAGCCACTCCCAGACACTAGCATCACCCCTTTTCTCCATCATAGATCATCAGGCATCAGATTCTTGCAACCTAGACCCCTCACAAGTGCTGTTTACAGTAGAGTTCTTGCTTCTGTGAGAATCTGATGGTGTCACTGGTCTGACAGGAGGCGGATTCAGGTGGTGATGTGAATGAGGAGGAGTAGCTGTCAACACTGTTGAAGCAAGTTCTATAGCCCAATGCTCACTTCCTGCTTTTCAGCCTGGTTCCTAACAGGCCAGGGACCAGTGCCCACCTGTGGCTTGGGGGTTGGGGACGGCAGGTGTATTTGGTCACCAGTGTTTCCTATCACTTTCTAATTTTAGTCCACAGCAGCCTCTCTCTCGAAACGTGCATGATTAGTAGACATAATATTAGGAAGAGTTTAGATAGTTGGTAACTCTGTTACTCCAAACTGCTATTGTTTTATTTCTTGCCTTTTAACAGTGAAATTCCACCACAAAATGGTTCCTTATTATGCTGTATTAACATTTCAAAATGTTTTCATGTTATCATGGCAGAAAGTACAAAGGTCATCCAAGCTTTGCATTATTTTTGACCCAGGGTAGGCAAACTACTACCTAGTGGTAAAATTTGGGAGCAGCCTATTTTTGTAAATAAAATTTTATTGGGACACAGCCATGTTAATTTGTGCACATATTGTTCATGGCTGCTTTTGAGAGACAATTGCAACATTGAATAGCATTGAATAGTTGTGATAATTCATTCTACAAAGATTAAAATATTTGCTTTCTGGTCTTTTTACAGTTGCCGAGCCTATGTTAATCTTTAAGTCCGTGTGTGTGTGTGTGTGTGTGTGTGTGTGTGTGTGTGTGTGTGAATGCACACGCATTTGTGTGTATTGAGATTTTGCATATTAACGCCAAAATTGTTTTGAGAGTCTGTATCAACATAAATTAAAATGTAAACTATCAAACTTGTAAGCAATTTGACTTTGGCCAATTTACATGACCTGTTTCAGATATCATAAATTCAAAAGGGAGAATGTTTATTTACTGAATACCTATAATTAGGAATAAATAATAATACATAGAAAATGCTTTGTTTGTACTACCCACTGAATAAAGACCTGTATTAATTCTATTACTAGAATGAACCTCATGAAAAATAAAATGCCTTGTAGGAAATATGTAATTACATAATTTATTTTTTATAATTGGAAGCTTGTCATATATAGAAATGGCTGATGCTAATCTCTACATCTTAAATTATTCTAAGAAGCAGGTCAATTGTACAAAATTTTTAATAAGGATATTAGTTTTAGACTGAAACTTTTGGGCAAATTAAATCATTTACAGCTATAGGATATTATGAAGAAATTTATCCTTTATAAAATGCAGATATGCTTTATATCAGGAATGGTTTTTCAAAAATTTTATGGTTTGAAATTAGTCTGCTTTCTCTCATTTTTTCTTTTGGAGGTTTATTTGCCATCCAGTGTATAATGTTTCAGAGACCCAGAGACACAAATGAAGAGGTCATTTCTAAACTGAGCTATAGTATATCATTCCCAAACCACTTTCCATACACGCCTGCCCATCTTTCCTTTTAAGTGCTATAAATCCATTTTCACATTTGAGTTACTTAAGCAGACCATTTCCCTTAGTGATAACTTTTTCTCTGTGTAAGAAAACATGAGTGAAATCGCCATTGTCATGAGTGTCCTCTGGCCCTCTGGGGACTGAAACGACTTTGGAAGTATTTCTTTCTACAGGTCTGAGGAAGACGTCTCTTCGCACCTACACCAGGGAACGTTTTTTCTGCCTGGCACATTTGCTCGGTAGTGCACAGGAGTCTGATGTTTGCTTTCCTTTGTAAATCTGACACTAACATACTGATGCCTAGGCTTTAGCTTCTATATTCAGTCTAAAGTGCCAATAGGGAGAACATAAAAAGCTAAATTGAAATTGCAACTGCAAAGAAGTGAAATCGTTTGGCGAGGCAAAGCTTTATTTTCTATTAGGCTGCTTTACTTTCCTAATGTTCTAGGGGTATATGTATGATACCATGTTCAGACATTTTCTAAGCAATGTGGTTCTAGAATTAAAATGTTTTAAACTACACTTTCACATTATACATGCATATAGATCAAAACTAAGAGAAAACAGTAAAATGAATAGTGTAAATGAGTTGCTCCCAGGATTTGGACATATTATCTTTTGCTTATTTTGAAAGTTTCATAATAAAATAAATTAGTGTATATACATTCAGTCAAGAGTAAATGCTGAAATGTGAAATCGATTTTCAAAAGCATTATGCTCTATGCTTTGCATATAACTTTAAAGCACAAATTTAATTTTTATTAAGAGTATTTATTGAGAAATTATTTTCCTTTGTGCTCTTCCTGGTTTCAATTTAGCCTATTTTTCTAAAAAGTTTTTTGAAATTTACCTTTACTCCTAATGATTTTACTAATCTACAAAAGTATCCTGGTTTCGTTTCTTATGCAATCACCAATCAGTTATTTTTCTATTTTATTAATACTGGGAGAGATATCTGGGTTGTATGCCAAACTGTGTAAGGCTTGGGCTTGCTTAGCCGATGCTCTAAACCAAGGATTATTAGACTCAGAATCTAAACTGACGTCAGCAGACAGGCACTTACCTCACGGAGGGCTTGTATCTGATCAGCAAACAGCAACACATTGGAAACAGTATTGGCACCTCGGTCAACTACAGATTCACTTGCACAACAGAGTAAGTACAAACAGAATTAATATAATCCGAGAATTAATATACAAACAATTTCCCTAAAAGAAGTTGGGGGCCCCGCTTAGCTGGCCAAAGATCATCTTTAGTATTCTATTCACTTCTGGCTGCTGGACTTAAAAAGAAATAAATCTGAATCAGAACATATTAAGGATACCGAGGGCATACTAAAAGCATCATTTTGAGAAAGAGATAAACAAACTGGGCATGTCTGCCCTAGAAAATAAAAGGGGAGAGGAAGGACATGTTCGTTACCTGAGTTGCAAATATTTGAAGAACACCACACAGTAAAGAGAGGGAAATGTTTTGCTGCGGCTGCAGGATAGTATCATTAAGATCGACTGGTAGTTTAGGGAGATGGATTTGTGTTCAAAAGGAGGCAGAAATTTTATTCTATTCAGAGGTTGAAACTTGGAGGCTTTGAGTTGTACTAAATTCCACAGTAAGTCTCTTGATAGGAATATGTTCAAGAACTGAGGGATAGAACAGAAGCAGGTCATTTAAAGTCCTTTCAAACTCATAGAATGTGTAAACTATACCTTTGTTCATCAACATAAAATAAAATAAAAAGCAAAAGCAAACACTTAATTTTTCCTGCCCTGCACAAAGTCATATGCCTCTATTCCACAGGTTTTATACTTAGGCTATTTATGATAGTTCTAGTACTATAAAGACACTAAATCATCCAGCATAATTTGTGTGCGACTGAAAATGAGGTATATGTTGCAATTTTAGGCAAAGCCACACTGCTATTCACTGCATGGAACTGATGAGCCTAAGACGGCAGCGTGCGCTGGTAAGGAGCTGAGATTCTCAAGTCCCACCGACATGACTTCACATTCTAATTTGGCCTTTTTCTGTCTGTATGTACTTGAGCAAGTTAGCTCAGCTTTCATAACTTCACTTTAGTTTATCTTTAAAACTGGAATAGCAAAATACGTAAGTCTGAGTCGTAATATTAAAAAATGAAGTAAGTGTAAATAAAGGGCTTGGTTCTTCACAATGCTCAATATTATTGCTATACTGTAGTATTCTTATACATGAAGGATATTTGTCATTATACTGAGAAATCCTCAATCTCAGTGATAGTAATATACTATTTACAACAAGGACAGAAGTCTGTGTGGGTGACCTGATCAGTAATTATAAATTTTAGTGAAAGTGGAATTCCATCTTTCTTTTGTGTTTTCTTGCCTTTTTTTTTTTGGTCAAAAAAATAGGAGAATTTGAACCTCCACCAATCAACAAGGAGTAATCAATTTCTTCTTATCTAAATGTATCAATTGCTTAAATAGAAAATTAAAAGATATTATTCATATTCTCAAAACTTATTGAATGATTGTTTCCAATGATTGTTTTCATTAAGGAAAAATGTTCATATTAAAGAAAGTCGTTTAGATATCTGACTAATTTTATTTTCCTAAGGAAGAAATATTATTTAAAAGTAGATACAGATTCTACATAGTAGCCCTTTTTTGTATATATATTTTTCAAAGAACTGAAACAAATCAGAAGGAAAAAAATAAACAACCCCATCAAAAACTAGGAAGGGAACTTTTTTAAAAAGCGTGTGAAAAAATGTTCAGCATCACCAGCATAAGTAATCATCAGGGAACTGCAAATTATAATAACTACAGGATACCACCTTACCCGTACCACAAGGGTCATTATCAAAAAGTAAACAAAAACAAACAAACAAACAAACCAGAACAACAGATGCTGACATGGATGCAGAGAGAAAATAATGTTTATATATTGTTGGTGAGAATACAAATTAGTGTTACCTCTGTGGAAAACAGTGTGGAAATTCCTCAAACAAAGTAACTATAGACCTACCATTCAATTCAGCAATTCCTCTTCTGGGTATCTACTCAAAGGAAAAGAAGTCATTTTATTAAAAAAAAAAAGAAAGAAAGAAAAACAAACAAAACTCCTATACTCAGGAGTAAGTGCATTCATTGCAGCACAGTCCACAATTCCAGTGGTCCTCAGCCTCTTTGGCACCAGGGACCGGTTTCATGGAAGACAATTTTTCGACAGAGCAGAGTAGGGAATGATTCAAGCACATTGCATTTGTTGTTCACTTTATTTCTATTATTATTACTTTGTAATATATAATGAAATAACTATACAAATCACCACGTTGCAGACTAAGTGGAAGCCCTGTGCTTGTTTTCCTGCAATGAGATAATCCCATGTTGGGGTGATGGGAGACAGAAACTCTGGAAGTGTTTTGCTCACGTCCAGTGCACTCCACAATCTCCTTCTGCTTCACAATGATAGGTTGTTAGAAGAGGACGCAGGTTTTTAATGCTTTTGTGGCACTCCACAATATTCCACTTTGACTGTAATCCAAAGCGTATGAGATTTGAAGTTGTCTCAGATGTATTTTTAAGACCACTGTCATTGGTGATCTCCAGCAGTGGATGCTCTTCTAGCATGAACAGAGTCGATTCCCTTGACGTATTCACAAATGGAACATGGATCCAATCCCTCCTAATTTGGGGGTCTTTTGTGGTTGGGAATTGGGAGAAAGAAGGCTCTGGCTCATTCTCTTTCAAATCCTCTACTAACGTTTGAAGCATGTCAAAATGTTTGTACTCCCATAATGTTCTGAAATAAAAAGTAAAATCCCAATGTTTGCTTATCACCCCCCAAATTCCAGGTGGCCACTCTATCTGCCAATGTGAACACAGTTGTTGTTCTCCCCTGAAGTGACAGATTGAGTTCATTGAGCAGGTTGAATATGTCATACCAGTAAATAAGTGTTGTGACCCATTCTGCGTCCCTGAAATGTGCTGCCCTGGTAACTGTTTTTCTAAAAGAAATCCCTGGAGTGGCTCTCATAGTTCAAAGGCTCCAGCCAGTGATCTTCCTTTAGTTTGTATCAGAGTAACCACATGCTATGCATCCATCTCTTCATAGACCTGAGTGAACAGATGTGAGTTAAGGGCACGTACTTCAATGTGTTGATAATTTTAAGCACATCCTGCAAAACACACCTTAGTTCAGGTGGCATTTCCTGGCTAGCCAGCACTTCCCTATGGATTATACACTGCCTAGTGTCACATTCATAAATGACTTTCTTGATATGAGTAGTGAAACCAGAAAGCTTTCTAGTCATGGCAACCACTCTGGCCATGCGTATAATGACACAAACATACTCCTCCAGTTTTTCTGATATGTAATCATTCAAAGACTTGAATAATTCTGTGGCTATTATTTATTTACTTATTTTTGAGACAGAGTCTCGCTATGTCACCCTCAGTAGAGTGCTGTAGCTCACAGCAACCTCCAACTCCTGGGCACAAGCGACTCTCTTGCCTCAGTCTCCCAAGTAGCTGAGACTACAGGTGCCTGAATGCCCGGCAATTTTTTTTTGCAGTTGTCATTGTTGTTTAGCAGGCCCAGGCTCCAACCTGCCAGCCTCGGTGTACGTGGCTGGCACTGTAACCACTGTGCTACAGGCACCAAGCCAAGCTATTCTCTTATTTGGGAACAAAATTGTGCATAAAATATCCTTAAGCACATCCTCCATAAAAATATATTGCACAAAAACAAGCACCGCTTCTTCTTGTGCACCAAGTGACTCATTAATGCTCTCTAACAATTGTGCCTCCGTGTCTTCTGCTATTCCATCAATTCATGTAGTTATCGCACTCACTGAAAGGGGAACATGTGCCACTTCTTGAACTGAAGCCTCTTCTAAATATCCACTGCAAATGTCCTTACCAATAAGCAGGATCGATTCTTCACCAATAGTAAAGGCCTTTTTAGCCTTAGCAATGTGGTTAGCAGCTAAGAATGATGCTCTTAGGACAGACCTACCTTTGAGAAAGTGGTGATTTTCTTCATGTTTATGGTTTTTCTTTCTTTTGAAAAACTCTAAACACTTGTCTTTTAATGAAAAGTGCTTGGTCTTCCTATGGTGGAGCAGCTTTGAAAATTTCATGGCTCCCCTAGATACCAGGTCACCATATATTGTACAAAGCAGGCTTAGGGAATGTGAATCATCTCTTATAATGAACACATCATTTAAGTAGGGTTTTGGCATTTTCCTGTAAATGTAGTTTTCATTTTCTTGGCAGTTTTAGAGTCCTACACCCTGTCATCATGGGATCTTCCTCCTTTTTGAAGAAGCTCTGCAGAGACATTTATGTTTTACTCATTTTGGCTAATGGGCTGAGAGCTTCCCAAAACTGTGAGTAAGATCAGTGTGTAGAGTAGGAAAGAGGCATGGATGGAGGCAGTAAATGAAATACAGGCTAAAATAAGTGTCAGATTGTGACTAAAGCCTGCCACCAGATGCAGCTGTACAGTTTAAGCACATCAGTTCACTTACCAATATAAAGTCTGCCACTAAATAAAGCTTAATTGTCACTTGCCTCTCACTGCTAGGCTTTTGATGTGAGTCTGCAAGGAATTCGTTTCTTGTGATCTCTGTGCAGTCAAACCTCTCTGCTAATAAGACTCTGTATTTGAGCCACTCCCTAGCTCTAGCATCACCCCTTCAGTTCCACCTCAGATCATCGGGCATTAGATGATCATAAGAAGCACACAACCTAGATCAATCACGTGCACAGTTTACTGTAGAATTTGTACTTCTGAAAGAATCTAATGCCACTGCTGGTCTGATAGAGAACAAAACTGGAGTGATGTGAGCTGTCAGAAGCAGCTGTAAATACAGATGAAGTTTTACTTGCTGGCCTGCCACTCACCTCCAGCTATTTGGCCTGGTTCCTAACAGACTACAGACTGGTACCAATCCACAGCCCAGGCACTGGTGACTATGCACAGTTTCAAAGATGTAGAATCAAGCTAAGTGCCCATCAAACCATAAGTAGGTAAAGAAAATGTGATTTACACATATCATCTAGTATTACCCAGCTATAAAAAGGAATGAAATAATGTCTTTGGCTACAACTTGGAAAGAACTGGAGACTATTATCCTATATGAAGTATCTCAGGAATGCAAAACCAAAAATTGTATGTTCTCACCAATAAGTGTGAGGTTGACAATGGGTACACATGAGCACACATAATATAAAGGACAAAAGAAATGAGATGGGTGGGTAGATGGGGGTGAGGGAAGAAAACTTCACCTATGGGTACAATGAACATTATTCTGGTAACAGACACAACAAAAGCCCTGACTTAAGCATTATGGTAGGTAACCATGTAGCAAAAACACTTGTACCACCGAAATGTTTCAAACAACAACAAAAGAAGTAAATAAAATGAAAGCAGGTATGATTACGTTCATGTGAAGTCATTCTTAAATTCAGACCACCTGTAAGCTAGTGGTGAATGATGCTCATTAGTGGTGAATGATGCCCTTTCAACTGAAAAAATACATTGTAAATTACACTTGTTATGAGTGTTAGCTCAATTAACAGAATGAATTAGATTAATGTAAAACAAAGAATGTAAATAAATAAATCTGCAAGTGAGTGAATAAGTGAATGAAACAAACAATGAAAAAAATCCTGTGTGAGTTTTCAACGTTGCCATTCCAAGTAAGATTTACATTTGGTGACTATAACAGTGTGGTGTGCAAGTCTTATGAAAAAAATATGTATTTTCTGTTTTTTTAAACATTTCCCTCAATTTCTATTTAAGCAGTGCTGTTTAATTTGTAAGTAAATTTTGACTATATTACAGGGGATGCTAAAATTTTTAAACCCTGACCTACAGAAGCTAATGAGAAGGGAAGATACATTTACAAATACATACAGCTTCAAGAAAAAGCATCCTAGGTATTCTATTAGAGATGAATAAAAATAAAACTGTGAAAGGTTATAAAGATTTAGAGAGAATAGAAAATTCATGTACTCAATGAACTCAATCAAAGATGTCATGAGGTAAGTGGCGTATGATGGACACATTTAAAGAGAATGTCATATTTAGAGAGAGGTTAAGAAAGGCACCCTAGGAAGAGTGAAGGATGAAAACACCACCAATGTGGAAAATCATTCTCAGGTTACATCACTTGCTCCTACGGCTAAAGTTCGGGACATGTGGAAGCCTGCAACACGAGAGCAGCGGTTGCTAACCTTTTTGATACCAGTGACCAGTTTCATGGAAAACAAATTTTCCACAGACCAGGGAGTAGGGAGATGGTTTTGACAAAAATCTGCAGCCAATTGATGCATTATGTTCTCTCCGCAGTCTTATCTAACTTCTCTAACCTCTCTGTGTTTGCAGACGCTAGGAAGCTGGCATCAGATGTGCCTGAGCTCCACCTCAGCTCATCAGGCTTTGGATTCTCATAAGGACCACACACACAGTCTAGATTCCCCAACATGCACAGTTTACAGTACAGTTTGTGCCTCTTGGAGAATCTAAAGCCACAGCTGACCTCACAGGAGGTGGAGCTCAGGGGGAGATGTGAGTGCTGTGGAGCGGCTATAAGCACAGAGGAAGTTTTCACCTGCTTGCCTGGTGCTCACCTCCTGATGTTCGGCTGAGTTTCTAACAGGCCACTGGTCCTCAGCCTGGGGTTGGTGGCCCCAGCGCTAGAGGCTAAATGCTTTTCCTGACTAAATTTGCTTCATTCTGTGATCAACATTGTTTACTAGGCCTTCTGAATGTTTGAGGTTAGTTCACCACCCAGGCTCTTGTCTCAGAGCTCCCCTTTGTGCTTATAACCCTGTCTTATCCTCTTATCTCCCACCTCCTCCCCTTTCTCTTTTTCTGCCTCAGGATATATCTCACTAATTGCACTTTCTCAGATGGGCTCAGCTCTTTCCCAAACCTCTTCCTGGCATGTTTATATCCATAGTTACAACCAGCAGCCTACTTGAACCTAGTTCCTTTGCTTTTAATTTTTATGTTATAGCTACTATTTCTCTCAGAAAAATTGTTCATGACACTCCATCTTGAGTACTTCCTGTGTTTATCAATCCACCAGAGTCACACCCTGTTGTACTGTTCTAGTTAAGGTTCTCCAGAGAAACAGAACCAACAATAGGATATACATAGAGAAAGATAGCAGGAGGGATCTATTAAAAGAATTGGCTCATTGTGAAATATGGGGAGTTGAGAAGTGCCATGTGTGTGTGTCTGCAAGCCGGGAACTAGAGAAGCCAGTGCAGAAACTCAGTCCAAATCTCAGAACCAGGGAAGCTAAAACTCTGTCTGAGCCCCAGGCCTGAGTACCTGGGGTGCTGCTGGTGCCTGTCCTAGAATCTAATGGCAGAACTTGAAGTTCAGATATTGAAGGCTAGGACAAAAAGGTATCCCAGCTGTGACGGGGGCGGGGGGGGGAGGAGAGAGAGAGAAGTCATTGGATTTGCCTTTCTTTTGCCTTTTTTGTTTCATCTGAGCCCTTAGCCTAGTGTATGGTTTCCACCCACCCACATTGGGTGAATGTTGATCTTCCTCACTTGTTTCCCTGATTCCAATGCTAATCTCTCTTCCGGAACACTTTCACCCATAGACATAGAAATAACGCTTTGCCAGCTCTCTGGGTATCCTTTAATACGGTTAAGTTGACACCTGACACCAACCGTTGCAAGGATTCACCACACTCTTCTGTGATTTTCTGTTTTCCGATCTGTATCCTCTATCATCCTGCAAATACGTATGAGCAGAAGCACTGGAGTTCTTGTTTCTACACTACCCAGCATCCTGGTTGCCAAGAAGTGGCAATCAGCAGTTATTATTGGGGAAGGTCAGTGAGTAAGTAAGCAAAAGAGTACTTGTGAAATTAGTATCTAATGTTCTGAGAATTAGCAAAGTGTAAATATGGAGTATCCAAGCCAGGAATAGCAACAGTGTCTATGGCTAGAGGTCTGGAAAAGACTGGGAGGTGCAAATTTTTTTTGATTAGATTCTAATGACTATTCAGTGAGATATTTCTTTGGAATGTCCTGTAATAGAAGCAAATGGTGAGAAAAAAAATCTTCCTATGTTTTAAAGCCAAATAAAGGCATATTGAAAGTTCAAGACTTTGAACCAAAAAAGTGATGTCAATTATACAACAGAGAAAAAAATAAAATCAAACATACAGTAGAATGTGTGTTTTAAAAGTGCCCATTGTCTCAAGTTAGGTGGAATAAATAACAGCTGATAGTAACTAATAAAATTTTAAATAGACTTGTTAACTGTTTTTTTTTTAATTTGAACAAGATTTTATTTCAAATTTATGTTATAATTTTTGTTTTCTTTCTTAAAAAAATTTGTAAATAGAAACCTACATGTGAAATTGTGGAGACAATTGATTTATAGCTAGGCTGGAAAAGTTCTATCTTTACTTCTGAGTATACCTGAATGTCCGGTTTTTGAGTCTTGGCCAACATAGTTAAATTTAAGATAAATTGTTTAGGGTCAGAATCTCCCTGGGGGTCTCTGGTCAGTTTGTTTACTAATGGTTTCCAACTGGCCTAACTGGTTTACAAGCCTACTTTCATCACTTAAGAGGGCTTCTCTTTGTGTTCTGCCCAAGCCAAGGTTCCTTGCATACATCTTGATGTTACAAGCCAGAGATTAATAAAGGGCCCTTAGTGGGCCAAGCGCAATGGCTCATGCCTGTAATCCCAGAACTCTGAGAGGTTGAGGTGGGTGGATGGCTGGTCTCAAAGTTTGATACCAGCCTGAGCTCACAGGTTCAAGAACAACCTGAGCAAGAGTGAGATCCTATATCTAAAAATAGCCAGGTGTTGTAGTGTTGCCTGCAGTCTCACTTACTTGAGAGGCTGAGGCAAGAAAAATCACTTGCGCCTTAGAGTTTGAGGGTGCTGTGAGCTATGACACCGTGACACTCTACTGAGGGTGACAAAGTAAGACCCCGGCTCAAAAAAAAAAAAAAAATACTAAATGGCCTGGGGGCAGTGCTTCCACATAAGATGTTTCTTAGACTTCTGATGTTATTGTTGTCTATACCCTCTCTCTGTTATCATACCATATCCTTAGCCTTAAAAATAAAATCACTAAACAGTGTATCACGAATTGACAGGGAGAGAAGACAAGCTTAATTTGGAAGACTACAACAAAGACTTTGGAGATACTATCTTCAGTTTACAAATACTACTAAGTTCAGCCTACTTAATATTCTGAGAGGCAGGAAAAAAGTTAAGACGACTTTGACAAATGATGAAATCAGTACCAAATATGAATCAAAAACTTTGATGGGAATATAATCAGAGTAGTATATGTAAGGAAAAAGGTGTATGTTTGTGTTGGTGTGTCCGTGTGTGTGTGTATTTAGAATTACTTCCTAGCCGTAAAACTGCCCAGGGCAGGGAGGGAGTATGTGTATACCACTTGCCACAATAGCAAAGGATTTGGCTACTTGGACATAAACTTGGCCTCTTTCTTTGCCTACCTATGGAAAATAAGTTATAGGACAGATGATATAAGTGCAACAAAGGTATATTCTAAAATAAACTAACATTCTTATTATTCTGAGTTACCGGTGATTAAAGCCTTTTGATTTTCAGCTATTCTAAGACTGTATAGCTGAAATACTGACATAACTGGAATAGGATATAAAACTCAAGAAAGCATATAATAGGCACAGTGCTTTTCTATTCCAGAAAAAGACATGAGAAAAGCTCACAATTCCTCCTTAAAAGATAATGAGAACAAATCTGAGTTAATTTAATATGAGGTAGCTAAGCAATGATATTTAGTATGACAATATCATCCTGTTAAACTATGGGAAGGGATTAACATCAAGCTTCTACTGTGGGTGAATCACTGTGCAGTTGCTGGGAGTGAAAAAAAAAAACCAAATAAAGCACAGTTTCTAGTTGACAGTTGTCTAGAGAGGGACCAGGCCAAGACAAAGTGTGCAGAGCATCTTGTTGGGGTAGAAAGATGGACATAAAACAGTAGAATGATGGAACACCTTAAGAAAAAAAAAAAAAGTAATAAGGCCAAAAGTAATAAGGCCTTCCTGGCCAAAGGGACCCAAGAGAAACCTTAAAACTGAATTACCAGCCAAGGTAGCATGTGAAGTCAGACACGCCACATTATCACCTCTCCCTCACTGACCGGCTTTCTTCTATAAGGGTTAAATAGAACCAGCCTTTGGAAAAACTTGCTCCACTTCTGATTTCAATCAACCTTCTAAAGCTACCCCTCCCTTTTTACGGTTTCATGACCAGAATCTCTGTCTCTGTGCTGGGTCCTTGGTCTCTGAGATTCAAAGAATGAATCCATGGACCACCATGAGTAAGTGTAAGTAAAAGGACAGATTTTATTGATAGATGAATGGAGGAAAAATAAAACAAAGCCTTCTGCATGCTGAAAGGGGGAGTCCCAAGTAGATAGCCCACGTGGGCCTTCTGAGGGTTTATATACAGCTTTTCCTACCCTGGGGGCAGGGGTGTTTGAGGAGAGGGAAAGTCACAACCCTCTGGTACCATGATCCTGAAAATTGCTCTTCTGTAGGAATGCACTGTTGTTTGGTTTAGGATGTGTTCTCTGCTCCAGGAGTAGGGCTTAGTTGAGACGCTGGTCACACTGGCTCTTGAACCTGCCTTGATCCAGAGAACCGTGTTTGAGTTTTCTTAAGCCTAGAAAATAGGGCTCATGCCCAGCTCAGGGGTGAGAGGATAGTGGCATACCTGCATCCATGTCAGCCCCACAACTAACTAGCATTTCCTCCTGATAAAGGGCCACTGACCATGGAGTGGTTCTGACCAGTCTACAGAGTATGTGCACTGAGTGTTTTCATGTCCTCTGCTTCAACTTTTGGTTTCAGAGGGCCCAAAACTCCAACCTCAGGTTGGGCTATGGCTACCATTTTCTGAACATGGATCCCACCACCTAGCATGAAACTCAGTTGCACATCCTCATGTTTCTCCTCTCATCAATGTTCACGCCTCCTCCTAGAGCTTGCTAAATATGTGTACTGGCCCCCCCACTCAGTATAGATTTCTGTTCCCATGGCCTTTCCCTCAGAGTGTAAATGTTTTTGGCTTCTGATTAAGACTATGCTTCCCAGCCTCCCAGAACGCCAACCCTACAGGCTGCAACTCTTTAGGAGAAATAAAAGAGAAATATGTGATCTTTTAGTCTTTCTTCAGTTCACATTCTTCCATGATGGTACAGAATCCCATGTAGAATTTAAAACTGCTTTGGTGGGGTGATGCCTGTGGCTCAGGGAGTAAGGTGCCAGCCCCATATGCCGGAGGTGGCAGGTTCATGACCAGCCCTGGCCAAAAACTGCAAAAAATAAATAAATAAATAAATAAATAAAAATAAATAAATAAATAAATAAAACTGCTTTGGCTCAGTATCTGGCATTCTAATTTAATGGGCTTTACTCTTTCTGGAGAAAATGCTTTTATTTTTTTTTTTTATTTTTTTTTTTTTTGTTGGAGAAATATTTTTGATTTCAGGTCAGTTTAATACAACAAAAATATTGAGGATTTTGATACACATTTCTGATTTCAGATTTATCTTGCAGTTTTTTTAGCATAAAATTAATCTTCAAAATAATTATTTACACAAACTCATTGACATATTTTATACAAATGCAGTTGTAGAATAGGCGATGGACATATTTAGAGGATGAGAGTGACTAAGACAAACACTTATTTATTGGATAAAGTATTTAGGGTGGTTACAGTTAATTAGGTAACTGTTTTCCTCTTGATAATTTACTGGGGAGACATATTAACAATAATGGCACAATATTTCCAAATGGACTTTTTAACCAAGTTTAAAGGGAATATAGAAGAAAGTGAGTTTTTATGGGGAAGTACTTCAAAGAAGTATTTGTGGAGAATACTTCTTTACGGGGAATACTTCAAAGAAAGTATAATAGATATTGGTGAAAAATTTTAATCTAACTTAGTATTCTCTTGTGACACATGAAGAGGTTTAGAAATAAAAATAAATACATTACCTACTTTGTCTCAGCTTCTTAGTGAACGATCTAACTATAATTTAGACCAGGAATCAGGAATCTTAAAAACCACAGAAGTCTATAGAAACAGGAGAAATGAAGGAAAATGAAAATATACAACTTTGTATTTATTCTGTAAGTGGAAATACTAAGATGAGCTGGAGAGAAGGTGGAATCCAGCAATTTAGATTATCATGTAAATTTTTTTTTCATTTGTTTGTTAATTTGGTACAGTTATTCCTGACAAACAAATCACTCCATAGACTACATATATTGTCACCCATTTTAGACACTGACAGAGATTTCAAACTGTACAATAATTCAACTCCTTCCTACTTCCTGAGTCTTTATCAAGAATGGAGACTAATAAATGTATATTTGTAAAATCAATAAAATAGTAATGCTTTTTCCCTTTTTTAGTTTTATTAATTTATGAAAAAGACACACATTTATCAATACTTTTATAAATTTATCCACTATTTTGTTCTTGAATGAGATTTTTATCTCTGAGAAATTCTTAGGCAAATCTTGTCCCATTAGCACTTCTGTAACTATAGCAAAAATCAATCCCAGTCCAATGTTATAGGGAATTTGATGATCTTTATTACAAATGTAGTGCATTTTCTTATTAAGAAAATTATAGCATTTCACAAATATTGTTTGACCATTTAGGATCATAGAAAAAGTTATGTAATTTCCAGTATGATTAATGAGGGAATGAATTATAATATCCTTTTAGAACTTCTACATTTTAAAAATCAAAGACTATCTGTGGTTCTCAGGTTGAGTTGAGCCACTTAAGGATAATCAAATGTCTTTAAATCTCTCTCTATAAAGAAGAACTGATTGATTTGACTTCATATTAAGGATTGACTAAGGGTTTACGAAGCCAGAACTGAGCACCAATATACAGTTTGGATGTTAAAGTATTTCTTTCTTTCTTTTCCCTCACATTACAAAAAAAGGAGGAAAAAAATCCATTTGGCTGGTCAAGGATTTTCCATTTCAAAGGTAATTTGTTCTTTCAGGGCTATCAGTAATTGGACTTTTGTAATAGGCACCTTTACCTTTGACTCAGCAGTATCATTCTGTAGACTGTTCACATGAATTTGTCCTAGCAGGACAAAGTGTTTCAGGTATTTAGTGGGAGGTAATTTATTTTTTTGGTTGTTGAATATTATTCTGAGTTATTATTCAACATCCCTAATAGTGATTATACTTCATAATTTAAATCTTTGTATTCCTCCAATAACATCTTTAACTTTTGAAAGTGGTGAATTGGTTTTTAAAGCTTCAGTTTATAAATAGGCTTTTTAAAATTTTAATTTGCCACCAATTGTTTTTACTGTTGAAATTTATATAAATATTTCTGGTATTAAATTTTGAGTCTTTTCACAGAATCTTGAAATTCACTAAGTATTCTTTTGAAAATATACTCTCATCAGATAATTGTACGTTATAGCATTTTGTGGTCTCACTTAGGGATGCTTCTAAAGCAACTAGAAATCCAAAAAGTAACAATCTTTACATCTCTAAAATTTTGTTTTCTGTTGGAATATATATCCATCTAATTCATAGTGTACCCATGGAATTTTAAAATATTTTATTCCCTGACATCTTAGTCAGTATGGGATGCTATAACAAATTACTTTAGACTGAATAACACATTACTCTAGACTCTAAACAGCAAACATTTATTTCTCACAGCTCTGTAGGGTGGGACAGCCAAGTTCAAGGTGCTAGCAGATGCAGTGTGTAGTTAACGCTCTTTTCTCACATGCAAGAGAAATACGTTTTTTCTCCCATTCCCACGTGGCTGAGACATCAGATCTCTTGTGTCTCTGTTCATAAGAGGAGCAATCTCATCATGAGGCTCCACTCTCAGTACTTAATTACCTCCCAAATGCCCCATTCCAATCACCATTGTGTAGGGGATTGGGGGGGGTTGTTTGTTGGTTTTTAAATAGATTTTATTTTTTCCTGAACAGTTTTAGGTTTATAGGAAAACTAAGCCTGAGGTATAGAGATTTCCCTTATAACCATATCCTCACACAGCCTCCTCCATTAAAATCATCCTCTCCTGGTGGCACCTGTGGCTTAAAGGAGTAGGGCATCCCAAATGCCAGAGGTGGCGGGTTCAAACCCAGCCCTGGCCAAAAACTGCAAAAAAAAAAAAAAAAAAAAAAAATCATCCTCTCCTTTGTGGTACATTTGTTCCTACTTATGAATCTACATTGAAGCAGCATAACCATCAAAGTCCATGCTTTATATTAGGGTTCATTCTTGGTGTTGTACAATCTGTGGGTTTAGCCAAATGCAAAGTATTCATCCTTATAGTGTCATACAGCTCTGGTCCCCCTTCCCTAGGCTGCAGACTGGTACTGACACGACCCTGTTAGGAACTGGGCCACACAGCAGGAGGTGAGCAGTGGAAGAACCAGTGAAGTTTGATCTGTGTTTATAGGTGGTCCCCATCACTGGCCTCACTGCCTGAGCTCCACTTGCAGTCAGATCAGCAGTGGCATTAGAATTCTCAGAGGAGTTCAAACAGCTACTGTAAACTGCACATGCGAGAGATCTGGGCTGCCCACTCTTTAGGACAATCTAATGTCTGATGATCTGAGGTGGAGCTGAGGCAGTGCTGCGACCATGTGCTTGCAGAAAAACAAGCCAAGTGCTGCCAGTGCTTCTGCATTACAGTGAGCTGTATAATTATTTCATATGTAATATAATAGATTACAATACAATATTAATAGAAATAAAGTGCATCATATATGTTATGTGCTTGAATCATCCCCAAACCATCTTCTCTATCTCCTATCCATGGAAAAATTGTCTCCCATGAAACCTGTCACTGGTGCCAAAAACAATGGAGCTGTCATACAGAATAGTTCCACGGCCTTAAAAATATGTGCTCTACCTCTTCTCCCCTGCTTCCCTCAACCCCTGGAAATCAGTGATCTTTTTACAGTCTCCATAGATTTTTTTCCAGAATGCTATAGAGTTGGAGTCATAGTATGCAGCCTTTTCAAATTGTCATCCTTCACTTAGCAATATGCATTTAAGTTTCCTAGCTTGGTAACTCCATCCTTCTTAACACTGAATTATGTTCCATTTTCTGGTTGTGCCACATTTTATTTACCCATTCGCCTACTGAAGGGCATATTGTCCATCTATGTTTTGACAATTATGACTAAAGCTGCTACAAACATCAATGGGCAGGATTTTGTGTGGGGGTCAGGTGTCCATTTCTTTGGGTAAACGCCAAGTGAGCATGATTGCTGGATCACATAGTAACAGTATGTTTAGGTTTTTTTTATAGATTAGGGTTTTAGATATGAATTTTGTGTAAACAAAAACATTCACTCATGCAAATTACTTGGTAAAAATTTTCTTCACCCTATATTTGTGCCTGTGGTGTTGCAACTGAGGCCACCCATCAAAAAATACAGATCCCCACTTTGGGTACAAATCAGAGGTGATTTTATTTACTACTGCGCAGTGGGGAGCTGCTGCAAGAAGGCAGACGGCCTAAATCAGGTGGTCATTTATTACATCTGTACAGATGGACCGCTGCCCAAAGAGCAAATGGCCCCTCATTGTGGAACTGGCTGATTTTTATACCCCTTTTGTGCTGATGTGGCAAAGCAAGCATGTACAAAAGCGGAACGTGGCTGGTTACAGGGCGGGGTCACAGTCAGGTAGTTGGCTCAGGGGGTTGCTGTGTGGCAGCTCCGGGCGGGCGGGGGGGTAACTCAGTAACCATGGGGACAACTTGGATAGCCCAGTAGCTTGGGAAACTTTGCTTGAGTAAGTTTTTACCATTGTTTAGCTGGCTAGGGGAGTTGAGGTAAGTTTCTCATCATTGTGTTTAGACATTGCTAGGGAGTCAGGGAACTCGGAGAACTTCCTTGTCAGAAACCTGTTCTCAGAATTAAACCAAAAAGGGGATTTTGAGACGGATGGGGACTCAGGCTGAAACAGTTAGGGGCCTTTAGGGGTCTTTTTGCTGGGTCGGTTACTACAGTGGTTGTATAAATATATATATTATATTTATATAAATATATATTATAAATATATATATATATATATATTTTCAAGTTGAAGTGCTGCTCTTGAATATTATGTCACTTCTGTTGGGTGCTATTTGGCACTTTTTATTCCTTCTGTTAGCCTATAGATAGTATTCCTTAGAGGCTTGTAAAATAACAAAAGCTCCTGTTTTACAACAATATTTGACAATGAATCCTTTGTTTTGCAAAGAGCCTTTCCCAGAGGCAGATAAAGTGGATTTATTGAATATTTATTTTAGGTCTATGGGAATTTTAAATAAAATGTGAATTTATTGCATAGCATCAGGCAAAATAGAACTACATTTTCAGTGTGTTTCTAAAACAACAAAGAGTAAGTATATCAAATTAAATGAAATTGACTTTACTGCATGTGGAAATAGAATTTAAATAGTTTGAAAATTCAGCATTAGGTTTATAAATACAAAAATAGATCCAAGCAGTGTGAAGCTAAATGAACGTGTGATGTTAATGATTGATTTTAGAATAACTTAAATCTGATTTCTTGTATAAAAATGACACAAATATGAATTCATAAGTATATAATGTTCATCTAAATTATGCCTGAGACAACTAAAACATTATTTAAATTTCAACTGTTTAGAGTTTAAATAATCCCATAATTTAAAAAGAATTTAAGCTTTTTTTTTTTTGAGACAAAGTCTCACTATGTCACCCTTAGCAGAGCACTATGGTGTCACAGCTCACAGCAACCTCAAACTCTTGGGCTTAAGCGATTCTCTTGCCTCAACCTTCCAAGCAGCTGGGACTACAGGCGCCCGCCACAGC
The DNA here is from genome assembly GCA_963574655.1 of Perodicticus potto. Taxonomy (NCBI): domain Eukaryota; kingdom Metazoa; phylum Chordata; class Mammalia; order Primates; family Lorisidae; genus Perodicticus; species Perodicticus potto. The sequence goes on from CAUYRH010072064.1 coordinate 37,642, forward strand.
GCCCGGCTAATTTTTGATGCAGTTCGGACGGGGCCGGGTTTGAACCTGCAGCCCTCGGTATATGGGGCCGGCGCCCTACTCCCTGAGCCACAGGCGCCACCCCAAGAATTCAAGTTTTAATAGAGATCTACTTTCTTCTAATTCTGTATACTAAATGGTTATATTGGTTCACCTGCTTACAATTACCAAGTAGAATTTGAAATTCGTTACATGCGGGTCAATTACTGTCATGCTGGTTGAAAAATAACAACCTTTTATAACTAAATTTGTAGATTTAAGCACAGAATGTGCACTGTCATGTTGACTCATTGGTAAACCTAGTATGTGTGTGTGTGCACATGCGCGTGGGCTTTTCAAACAGAAGATAAATTATGTAGCCAAAGTTCACTGGACACTTCTACTGAGACATTTAAAAGGAATTTTTAAGTTCACTGTATCCAAAGTAGGGATATTTTTCTTACACATCAACAATATCTTGGACAGTCTGATTTTAATATTGGAGAAAGATACAATTATCAACTCATATATTCCAGCCAAAACATGTCAAGTCATCAAAACACCTCCTTAATAGTCCTTTTCACTTCTTACCAATTCTCATTTATGCATTTACAAATCACTATGCTTTATCAACTAGCGTCCTTAACTATCTATATTCCACCACTTGAAATGCACGAATCTTAATATTGTAATTTTAATTAATGCATACACCTGTTTTTTCACACATCCTATGACGTTATTAAGCCAGAAAATTCATGATGTAACTGTTCACTTTTCAGAGGAAGCAACTATAGTGACATCTGCCTACCTATCTACCTATCAACCAATCTAACAATCAATCATCAATATTTTGCCTACTCTACAAATTCATATAAATGGAATCTTATAATATACCCTTTGGAGAATGGCTTCCTTGGCTGAGCAACATATCTACAAAATTCGTTCATATTATTTCATATATCAGTCCTTTTTATTCTTTATTACTGAGTTGTGTTCCATTTTGTGAATATGCCAGAGTGTATCCATTCTTCTCCTACAGAGGAATTTTTAGTTGTTTTCATCAAAAATAAAATGATTATTTTCATCTCTCTTGGTTAAGTACATACACATTCCATCACTAGGTCAAAGCATATGAACATAATTCAGTGTATAAAGAACTTATAAAATGTTTACCAAAGTGCCCCTATAATTTCACATTCCCATTAGCAATCTATGAGAAAGTCCTGTTGTTCTACGTACTCTCTAACATTTGATAAATATTTGTAATTTTTAGACTTCTAAAGGGTATAGAATGCTAAACAATATGATGTGAATTTGTAATTCCCCATCGACTAATGATTTTATAATTTATTAGATCATGTATCTTTGTTAAGTGTAGAATGTATTCTGTCTTTTTGTTTTTGTAAGAGTTCATTATATATTCTGTTAGCAGGTATTTTTCAAGTGTGTAATTTTGAAATCCTGTATATTCTTCCTCTCTGGCATGTCTCCATTTCCTTAAGTATTTTTTTTCAGTTTTTCAATTTCAATTGAAATTTTAATTGATATTTAATAAATGTAGTTATTCAATGGAGTAATTAGTGATGTTTCGATGTATACAATGTATAGTAATCTCATCAAGATCATTAGCATATCCATAATTTTAGACATTTACCATTTCTTTGTGCTGGAAACATTCAATACCCTCTTTCTAGATATTTGAAACTGTATCATATATTACTGTTAACTATAGTCATCCTAAAGTGCTATAGATCCCTGGGATTTATTCTTCTTCTCTGTCCTAAATGTTGTATCATTTAACAAATTTCTCTCTTCAGCTCTCTGTTAATTCTTTTAAACAAATTTCCAACTATAATAACATTTTCAAATAAATAAATTGTATTCTATTTCATTTTTCTTCTTTTCTATATTTCATATTATATAATCCTATATCTAGGTTTTTAAGATAAAACTTAGATAATTTATATTAAGACTTTATGGATACAAATTCTTTTCAAAGTATTGTTCAACTTTTACCTTTTTAACTTTAATCTATTATTTTATTTAGGATTTAGACTAAACTACTTTTTTAAATTTCCATTTTGATATTTTGGTTACTAAAATAATTAATTACAAGTGTACATATATAAAAGAAAATTATAGTATTTTCAAAAATTTATATATATGTATATTTCCCAACCATTTATATAGATAGTAATAATTGTATATGTACACATGTACATGCATGCATATATTTATGTATGTATATACATACATATATATATATATATACACACACATGTATATACTTGTGTTTTTCCGAAATTAAATTTTATAGAGTTGCTTTTGAATTCCAAAAAGACCAATGTGGTCAAGGTACATAACTTATATTATCTGAAAATATAAGTTATATTAGGAATTTGGTACCATCATATGATCAGTTTGATGCATTGAACATAACATCAATGTCTATTCTTCTGTTGCATTTAGTGTTATAGAGATAAAAGTCAATTAGATCAAGCTTTTTGATGGTTCAAGAATTCTATAATTTTTCCTAATTTTCTGTCTATAAATTTTAATAAGCATTTGGATAGAGGCATTGTCATCTGTGGTTATGAATTTCAATTTCTCAATTTCTTTTTGCAGTTATTTGTTTAATGTTTTTGAAATTCTATTATTGATTGTGTAAAAATCAATTCCTCTTGATAAATTAACCTGTTAATAAGAAATGGTCCTCTTTTATCTGTAAATATTCTTTGCTGTGAAACACTTTATCACATCTAGATAGGCATTTCACCTTTACATTTGCTGTCATTATTCTTTTCCTATAAGAAATTTCCTTAAGCGTTCTTATAGTGTAAGTACACTGCTAATGATTTTTACAGCTTTTTAAAATATCTGACAATGTCATTTTTCTTCATGCTTGCAACATGTGATTGCTGGGTATAAATTCTATTTATTTCTTTTTAGTACTTTATATAAGATATAATGCTTTAGTTTCTTCTTATTCACTTGTTTCCATGTGAACTTTATAGTAATTCTTATCTGTTGTCACCTGAACATAATGTGTCTTAAATGTCCTGACCATTTTTAAGGATTTCTCCCTGTAGTGCAGTGGTTCTCAACCTTCCTAATACCTCCCAATGCCACGACCCTTTAATACAGTTCCTCGTATTGTGGTGGCCCCCAACATAAAATTATTTTCGTTGCTACTTTGTAACTGTAATTTTGCTACTGTTATGAATCATAATGTAAATATCTGATATGCAGGATGTAGTTTCTTTCTTTCTTCTTTTTTTTTTAAATGTATTGTTGGGGATTCATTGAGGGTACAAGAAACCAGGTTACACTGATTGCATTTGTTAGATAAAGACCCTCTTAAAATCGTGTCTTGCCCCCAAAAGGTGTGGCACACACCAAGACCCCCCCCCCTCCCGCCTTCCCTCGCGCTGCTCTTCCTTTTTCCACTCCTCCCTCCTTCTTTCTCTCTTTGCTCTCTCTCCCCTTCCCCCACCCCTACCATGTCATTAATTGTCATTAATTGTCCTCATATAAAAATTGAGTACACAGAATTCATGCTTCTCCATTCTTGTGATGCTTTACTAAGAATAATGTGTTCCACTTGTATTTTCATTGTTACAAAAGGGTTGTGACCCACAGGTTGAGAACCACTGCTGTAGTGGGTTTTGAGCAATTTGCATATGAGGATCTTAGTATTGTTTTGTTATTGTTGGTTTTGTTTAGGTTCATTTAGCTTCCCGAATCTATATGTTTGGCCATATTATTATGTTTGTCCATATTTATATGTATGTTAATGTATGTTTATATGTATATGTATGTACATATTTATATGTATAGTAATTATGTTTAGCCATAATTTATACAAATATAATTTCTTTTTCTCATCTCTTTTTGGGATCCTGATGACTTTAGTACTTGAGACTTCTTAAAGTTCTTGCTATATCAAGTCTTTTTCATTTTTTGTTTGTTTGTTTTTTGTTTTTGGTCTGTGTTTCATTTAGATAGTTTCTATTTCTGCCTCAAGTTATCTCTCAATGATTGTTTTTCTCCCATGTTTTAACTGTTGTTTACCTCATTCATTGTATATTTCATCTTAAACACTGTACTTTTTTCTTGATTTTAAATTTAATATTTATCTATTTATGGCTTCCATATATTTGTTTAATAGGAATGTGATTGCCTCGATTTTCTTGAATATATGTATATGAGAGTGTTTTAATGTTTTTACTGATTCTAGTAACTGTGTCATATATGCATACGTTCATATTGTTTTTTCCTCCTGTTATGGGTTACTTTTTCCTATTTCTTTGTATGCCTTATAATTTTTGTTTGGATGTCAGATTTTGTGTGTTTTAATTTGTGAACTGGATACTCTTTTATCCTGTATATATTGTTGCATTTTATCTTAGAAGAATTAAATTACTGAGGAACAATTTGATTTTTCTAAGACTTTCTTTAAAGTTTTTTTTTTTTTAATATATATAGGAATATATCAGTCTTTAGGTTTATTTTGCCTAACTAGTGAAATAATGTTCTTCTGTTTATTCTATCTTATTCCCTAAATTGTGTTATTTGTGTTTTTTGTTTTTCCTAAGCTACACAGTGAGTACATGAATTGATCTACCCTGTGTGAATATCAAGATTTCTTTTGCTTTGGTTTCATTCTGGCGATTTCCCTCAACCTTCCCCCCCACCCTTGGTAACATCACCAAGATCATTAGCATATCCACAATTTCGCACATGTGCAGTGGTCAATACTTAGCTCAACATTTTGGGAAGTGATTTGCATATCTCCAGATCTCTCTCTCTTCATGTAACTCTCTTTCTTTCTCAGAAGCTTCCTCTTATTCCTGAATTTTAGCTAGCTTGATCTCCAAGAAAACTCAGCTTTATTGTTTCAACTTCAGACTTCCAGAATTTCCTTGAATTCCTTGTCTGTGCTACAGCCAGAAAACTCTACAGGTAGTGAGAGAGAGTAATTGTAGGATTGATTTCCTTTGTTTCCCATCCACAGGGAACATTCTTATTTATTTATATTTATTTACTTATTCATTTTTAGTTTTCTAATGCATAAATGCTGGAATTTTTGTTTTTATTTTTACTTATTTCTTTTCATTGTCTACAGCAAGAGGGGACATCTTGTTCCCATGACCTGTAGAAGAACACTATTTTCTATTTTCAAAGGATAATTTTGCCTAAATATATTCTTCACCTTTGATGTACATGTATATATCTTTCTGCTTTTAAAGATGCAATCTCATTGTCTTTTTCTTTCTCTTCTTTCTGATGAGTCGAATATCATATAGTTAGTCTGAATGTAATATGCCATTTTTCTTTCATTACTTTCAAGCTTTTCTCTTCATCTTTAGATTTTGGCTATATGATTGCAATTTGCCTATGTGGAATTCATTAGTACCATTTTTATCTCTCTTTGGGCTTATTACATTTGTTAAATATGTAAGTTTAAAGTTTGTATCAATTTGGGAATTTTTTTTTACTACTGATCATGAAAATATTTCAGTCTGTCCATTTACTGTCTCTTTTTCTTCCTATTCTCCAATTAAAAGTATTATTATTATTTATTTTTTGAGACAGAATCTCACTTTGTCACCCTTGGTAGAGTGCCATGATGTCAAGCTCACAGTAACCTCAAACTCTTGGGCTCAAGCGATTCTCTTGCTTCAGCCTTTCAAATAGCTGGGACTACATGCACCTGCCAGAAAGCCAAGCTGTTTTTAGAGACAAGGTCTCGCTTTAGCTCAGGCTCCTCTTGAACCTGTGAGCTCAGGCCATACACCCGCCTCAGCCTCCCAGAGTGCGAGGGTTACAGGCATAAGCCACCATGCCTGGCCTACAGGTGTATTTGATGATGGGATATTTTCCCAGTTATCAGTGAGAGCTTTTATTTTTGCTTTGATCTTTATTCCTCTTTTATTTTAGATGTAATTTTATGTAATAATTTAATTTTTCAAATTCAATGACTTCATCTTCTGCCACCCTTCATCTGCTATTAAGTACATCAAGTGAATTTTTCATTTCATTTTTTTACACTCTTGACATTTTCACTTGGTCAATTCCACAGTTTTCATTTTTTCCTGAGTTTCTTTTTGTAATCATTTATTCCTTCATTCATATTGTTCCTAAGTTATTGCAAAATTAATGGCAAATGACATTAATGGCATTTGTCAGCTACTAGCAAAGCCTTGGTTATGGAAGGTTCATTACCTATTGACTGATTTTATCTTGACTATGGTCTCATCATTCTCTTTCTTTATAAAATTGTATTGCACACTGGTTGTTATGGTTGTCTATTTATTGGTTCTGAGTTCTGCTCTGTTCGTCTAGAAAGTATTTGTTTTTGTTCAAGCAAAGAGTTGGGTGTTCTGAAATCAAACTTCATACTGTGTTTCCCTTAGATAGTCAACAGCTAATATTCACTTAGTAATTTCAGCTTTCTGTTTTACACTTTTTATCCTGGCGTCCTTATGTCTCCCAAGCACATGCATGGGTTAGCAATCAGACAACTATTTGGTGGAGTTTATATGCATATTTGCAGCTGTGGTTCCCTTCCATGACTTCTATAGTTTTTGACATGTTCAGGTCAGCCTGACAGGTGTCCTTTGTCCTGTCATGTCAGTAAGGCTGCACTTGCCACTGCTTATAGCAAAGTTCATAGGTTGAGAATGATGTAAGTTAAAAGAAAATGTCAAACTGACATATCTCACATACGGCCATTCTGTCCCTCAGGGATAAATGTTTAAAAACCCTGACACAGTTTCTGCTTTATTTCTGTAACTTTTCAGTATCTTCAGAAAAACCTGTATGTGTCTAACACTTATCTGAATATAACAGAGATGCTACAGCTGTTATCTTTGAAAATTAGTTTAACCAGGATACAGTGCTAGAACTAGAGATTAGAACCCAAGACTGAAAAAATAAAAACAAAAAACCTCAGTAGCTCCAGCGTATCTTCAAATTGCCCCCAAATTACCAAAACGAAAACTGGACAATTGCTACTTCACCTATTACAATACTTACACAAGGCTCCATAGTTTTTAGTGAACTACCATATTCTTTAGTCTTGTTACAGACTAAGTGATTACTGTTCATTCTGTTCTCTCATATTATCTCGTTCATCCCACCGAGCCCTACATTCTAATCAAACTTAAATATACTTATTGAATCAAGAAAATTTCCTGCACCCACATCTCAAGCAGATGTTTTACCTTATTTTAAAAGTCGTCTTCTTGTATTCTATAAGAATTCTATACAACTCTATTATATCTACATGTCATTAAAAATCTACTTTAAAGATCACTTCTTTCGGAAACTTCCCTAGGCCATCTCTCCTAATGTCTTTTGTGGGGTATTTCCATAACTCTGATCACAACGCACAGCACATGTAAGATTCCCTGTGTTAGTCGGTCTATTTGTCCATCTGCACTTTCCTAGTTAGGCATCTCCAGGGCACTAACCTTCTGTCTTCATTAAGTAATTGTTAAAGCCATAGATAATTGAGAGTTTATAACTAGACATCTTTGCTCTCATACTTGCTGATATCCACAAAAATGTTGGTGAGAAATGTTAATTTATGTATGAGGTACTATGAAGTACTTTTACAAGTTATGTGTTGAATAAGAGAATGCTTATTTACTTATTCATTTTAGTTCATAGTGTGGTTAAAATGGTCAAAGTTTGCATAGCTCTGTGTCCTACTCTCTTCTTTAACTGAAACTCCCTGTGTAGCCCAAAGAATTACATTCTGAATAATTGCTTTGATAGGTAACTATAATTACATACTCAAACACACACACACACAAACATCACACCAAATACCTTCCTTATTGTGCATGGGACTATTCTCTTTCTGGTGGCACAAAGATAAAGGCAATAAGCATTAGTGTAACTCAGATCTGGTGATTCAAAGCTTTTTATTGTTTTGCATTGGAAAAAGGTTAGTCTTTTCAATAAATGCGTCTGGGAAAAGTAGGTATCCATATGCAGAAGAACAAAACTACATTCCTATCTCTGATTATATACAAAATCCATTGAAGTGGATTAAAAATTTTCATCAAACAGTTTAACATAGCCTTCAGCTATGATTTAATAAAAAAAAAGAAATGGATTAAAAATTGAATATGAGACTCAAAACTATAAAACAGCTAGAAAAAAATTGGAAATAAAACAGGACATTGATCTGGGCTAAGATTTTTTTAACAAGACCTCAAAAGCACAGGCAACAGACAAATGAGACTATATCAAACAATACAGATTCTGCACAGCTATAAAAACAACCAACATAGTGAAAAGTACCTACAGAATGGCAAAAATATTTGCAAACTAACTATCCAACAAGGTATTCATAACCAGAATATATAGGGAACTCCCTCAATAGCAAAACAAAAACAAAAAACAAACAACAACAACAACAACTAAAAATCTGATTGAAAAATGAACAAAAGATCTGAAGAGAAGACATACAAATGGTAAACAGATAGTTATCTGGACAAATGCTTATTCCCTTACAAATACAGAATTACTGTCTCTCCAGCATTCAGAAACATATCCTGCTTTCATTCTGAATTACATCCTCTTTTCTAGAATGAAAACACAGTTTCAAGAAGTTATTTAACTGAAGAGAGATGTAATTATTTAATTCTGAGTTGATACAGAGAGGTTTAGAAAATTACCTTATAAACAAAAATTAACTTTTTAGCAAACAAGTTAAATTATTAACAGAACATTAATGCTATTCTAATTTTTTACTTAAAATTTTTAGTAGAAATTTAAGAAATATATAATAGAACAGTATAGAGAAATAAAACAGTCACCTTCATATCACACACTATTTTGGGTCTGAAAGTTTTAATTTATAATTTTATAATCAAGTGAAAAATATTCTATGACATAATTCTCATTTTCCACCATGTGAAGAGATCATTGAACAAGATAATTTTGACACGTGAAAATATATATCACTCTTGTATTTTTAATCTCAATGGGAGCAATGTAGCCATCAAAGTGAAGAAAATAAAATTTTGGGAGTGGGGGGCAAAAATAATAATAATTTGTGACTTCCAATGCTGAACTGTACCAAGACAATTGTATTGGTTAAAATATAATTACTCTTGTTTGATTTCGGGGGGTATCACGAAAGATATGTTACTGTATTTGTACGCCTGGGCAAGGACGGTTGGAGAGGTGGTCTGTACATGCATATTGGCTACCAATAGCTGCATTGGGGACTTTGTTCATTTATATGATGATCAATGTTTTTTTGTTTGTTTGTTTTTTTACAGTTTCTGGCCGGGGCTGGGTTTGAACCCACCACTTCCAGCATAAGGGGCTGGCGCCCTACTCCTTTGAGCCACAGGTGCCGCCCTGATGATCAATGTTTTTGTAGATGACTTGGGCTTGGCACATTAAAAATAGTTTTGAATAGCATTGTTTAACTATATAATGTTCATTTAATCCATTATTAATTTTATCAAGTACTAAGTAAGAAAATATGTTGACAATATCTGAAGAAATAATTTGGACCTCAGTTACATATTATTTTCTCCTTGCAAGCAAATGCTGAAAGAATTTTAAAGAATCTAATTGTTTTATTTTTGCTTTAAAAATAATTTTGGATAACTTTTATAAGTTAATTGCATTGCTACTATTGTATGTTTCTATAAATTACTAACTTCCACATGTAATTTTATACATTCCAATTTACATATGTGAATAAATTACATTTAAATTATATAGCAAATTCAGTTATAATATTGTTTTATGTTACCAGTTTTTCTATTTTAATTTTACTTTTAGTCTAAAATTTTATTTTGTCATTTTTAATATCACTCCAGTCATTGTTTTGTTAACAAACTATTTTATTGACTATGTGCCTATGTTTGAGGTTATGATATGATGTCACAGGACACGCGTAAATAGTAAAATAGTTACTATGGAAAAGTGGATTAACATATCTATAATCCCTCAATGGAATGTTTTAGTGACAAGAGTATTTAAAATCTGTTTACTTAACAAATTTGTAATAAAATACAGTCTTATTAACTTTATTTCTAATATTATACCTTAGTTCTCTAGCCTCGTTCATGCTACACACCTACTATTTGGCATCCTTCAAGCAACATCTTCTTATTTGCTGTCTGCCTCTTGGGGTAACTACTGTCTCATCATCTCTGTGATTTTAAATTACTTTTTAAAAATATTCTACATATAAGTGAGATCATGCTATATTTTTATTTCCATGTCTGGCTTATTTTGCTTAGCCCAATATCCTCCAGATACATCCCTGTTGTGGCAAATGGCAAGATGTCCTAGTTTTTAAAAGCTGAGCAGTTTTTACATCCATTCACCTGTCAGTGGGCATTTAGAATGTTTCCGTATTTTAGCTATTGTGAGTAATACTGAAATGGATGTGGGGGGCATAGACATCTTTACCAGTCAGTGATTTCATGTTTTTTTGGTATATACCTGGAAGAGGGATTTCTGTGTCATATGGACACAGAATAGTTGGCATTATCTAAAGAAATAATAATTTGCACCTGTAGTAACTTCCATTCTGATTTCCATAGCTGTGGTTGTACCAATCTACATTTCTATCAACATTGTATTAGAGTTCCCTTTTCTCCACATCCTCTCCAGTATACATTTCTTGTTTTTTGGTAATAGCCTTCCTTAAGTGTATGAAGTGCTAGCACATAGTGGTTTAAATTTTAATTTTCTTTATACTTAGTGATTTGGGGCACATTTTCATTATACCCATTGGCCATTTTTCTGCCTTCTTTGGGGAAATATCCACTCAAGTTCTTTGCCCATTTTTTAATTGGGTAGTTTGTTTTTCTGTTATTGAACTTTAGCTGTTCTTTATAAGGTAAAGATAATGGTCTCTTATCAAATATGCAATTTTCATTTTTTCAGTTCATAGGTTACTTTTTACGTTGTTGATTGTTTCTTTTACTGTGCAGAAACTTTTAAACTTGATACAGTCCCATTTAATTAATTTTGCTTTTAAAGCCTGAATTTTGTTGTGATTTCCAATAAATCTATGCCAGAACAAGTGTTGAGGAGCTTTTCTCCTAAGTTCTGTTCTGGGAGTTTTATGACTTCAGATCTTACACTCAGGTCTCTCATCCATTTGGAGTTGATTTTTGTGCATGGCATGAGACGAAGGGCCAATTTTATCTTTTAGCATGTGGAAATGCAGTTTTCCAAGTTGTTTATTGAAGTGACTAATCATTTTATATTTATTTTCTTGATACCCTTGCCAAAAATTAATTGACCATGTATACTTGGTTTTCTCTTTTTTTTTTCAGTCCCATTTGTCTATATTTCTGTTTCATGGCAGTATATTACTGTTTTGATTGCAAAAGCTTTGTGACATAATTTTGTTGAAAATACGTGACGCTTCCACCTTTTTCTTTCTTAGTATCATTTTGGCTCTCAGGGTTTTGTGGGTTTCTACGAATTTTAGAACTGCTTCTTCTATTTCTGTGAGGAATGTTAATGAATGTAAACAGAAGTTACTTTAAATCTGCATGAGTAATATGGAAATCAAAATAATATTAATTTTTTGCATTCATGAACACAGGATACCTTTGTGTTTATTTGGGTCCTCTCCAATTTCTTTCCTCAATATTTTGTAGTTTTCAGTGCACAAACCTAATGCTATCATAAAGGGGATTTTTAATTTTTCTTTTTCTAGCTAGGGCATTAAATGTGTATTGAAATGCTATAGAATCTTATACACTTATTTTTGTCTTGAAACTTTACTGAATTCATTTATTAGTTCGTAAAGTCTTTTGTGGAATCTTTAGATAGAATATAAATATATGCACTTTAGATAGAATATAGATATATAGAATTATATCATCTGAAAATAGAGATAATTTTATTTCTTCCTTTCTGATTCTGGTGCTTTTTATTTTGAATAGGAGCGGTGAGGGTAAGGGATCTCTGCCTTATATAGGATCTTAGTGGAAAGCTTTGATTTGTTTCTGTTGATTATGACACTATAGGTTTTTCATAAATGACCTTGATTATGTTGAGAAACTTTTCTTCTATACTTAAATTCTTTAAAGTTTTATCAAGAAAGTATCCTGGGCTGGGCATGGTGGCTCACGCCTTCAATCCTAGCACTCTGGGAGGCCTAGGCAGGTGGATTGCCTGAGCTCACCAGTTCAAGACCAGCATGAGCCAGAGCAAGACCTGGTCTCTAAAAAATAGCCGAGTGTTGTGGCGGGCGCCTGTAGTCCCAGTTACTCAGGAGGCTGAAGCAAGAGAATCACTGGAGCCCAAGAGTTTGAGGTTGTTGTGAGCTATGACACCATAGCACTCTATGGAAACAAAGTGAGATTCTGTCTCAAAAAAAAAGAGTATGCTAAACTTCATCAAATATTTTTCTGTATCAATTGAGATGGTCATAGGACTTTAAATATTTCATTCTGTTAATGTGATATATCAGACTGATTGATTTATATTAATATATGTTATAACTTCCTTGGATACCAGAGATGAATCCCACTTGGGCATGATGTACAATCTTTTGGACATGTTGCTGAATTTGACTCAATGACACTTTATTCAGGATTCTTGCATGAATGTTCATCAGAGTATGGGCTTGCACACTACTTTTCTTGTGGTATTTTTGTCTGGTTAAGATATGAGGATGTTGTTGGCCTGTATAAAATCTGTTAGGAAGTATTTCCTTTAGTTAATATTTTTTTTGAAGAGTTTAACAAGTATTGGAAATAAATTTTCTTTGAATGTTTTATAGAATTCATCTGTGAAGCCATCTGGTCCTGGGATTTTCTTTGTTGGAAGACTTTTAATTACTTTGTCAATCGCTTTATTTGTTATTGGTTTTATACCAGCTTTGTATTTCTTCTTGATTCAATCTTGGTAGGTTATATTTTTCTAGGAATTTATTCATTTCCTCTTGGTTGTCCAATTTGTTGGCATATAATTGTTCATAATAGTCCCTTATGATGCTTTTTATTTCTGAGGCATCTGTGGTAATATCTCTACTTTTATTTTCCAGTCGCTTATAAACATGCATTGAATTAAAAAGTGCAACCTTTGTACTGTTCTTTTTGTTCACAGAACATAGATATACATATGGTACAAAAATAGATACTAAGTCTCCTTAAAATATATTCTTTTAATAGGCTCTTTAGGGGGCTACCATAAAAATTTTTAAAAGTCAAGAATTGCTACTTTAGGGAAAACAAACAATATCAAACAAGCTTGGTTTATACTAATATTTTCTATATTAAATCTAAATAAAGGAATTTATTTGAAGTACAATTAGTCACTAAAGTTCCAGTTGGTAGATTTTATTCTTAAAAAGAATTAAGGAAAAATGGATTTAGACTTTTATTAGATGCGGAATAGGGAATATTAAACATAGTTTTTGACATGATAGTTTGCATATAAAATTAATTTTCTGATTTATATTTGCGAGGTTATCTTAAGGCATTATGTCCATAATTTAAAACATTTCTCTCAGATGGAATGGGATAACTGAGTTTTCATATAGGTAAATCAGAAAGAAACCTTTCAATCATTATTATCTGAATTTTAGGGTATTAATCATTTTCCAGGTAGCAATGCCTTTCTTCTATGGTGTGAATGTTTGTGCCCACCCCCCCAATTTCTGTATTGAAATACTAACCCCCAAGATGATAGTATTAAGAAGTGAAGGTGATGAAGTCACGAGTCCAGAGACCTAATGTTAGTAATTAGCATCCACCTCAAGAGGCCTGAGAGAGCTGAGATACCCACTCCACTCCGGGAGGACACAGTGAGATGGTATCATCTATTAAGGACAGAACAGTCCCTCACCAGAGCATGAACTTCCACTTATTTGGTCTCAAACTTTTCAACTTCCAGAGCTATTGTATATAAACTACTTAGTCTATGGTATTTAGTTATAGAAACCCAAACAGACTGATACTTTCTCAGAAACAAGTGACATTAAAATGTTTGATTAGAGACATTAATTGGTAACACATATTGTCTAACCTCTAAGGAAAAGTCAAGTTTAGATTTTTAATGGGTCTTTTGATTCATCTCAACCCCAACCTTACCAATCCCAAAGAAAAATGAATCCCAAGGAAAAGTCAAGGAAATAATATCTCTATAAATGTAGTTTTGCTTTTTGCCAAAAAACAGAAAAGTGATTATTTTCAATCGAAATATTTCTCTTTCTCTTTCTCCCCCCATCACTTTTTGTACACATTGCCCTCTATTACTTTGCATTCTTTTGGGATATATCTATTTTTTAACTCTTTTCTGAAATAATTTCTTCTTGTCCTGGTGAAGTAACATACCTAAGAATATTACCCACTTAAAAAGCATCCTTCATCTTCCCAAAATATTCTATTATTGTCTTCTGTTTATATGAAAGTTAAATACAAACTACGGTGATACCAGGGGAAAGTTGTAAAAGTAATTGACTTAAAAGCTAACTTTTGTTTTCAGTTCCTAAGCTAAAAGAGCACAGAAATATTCAAAGCAGATTCCAGCTGAGTTTATTAGGGAATAGTCTACAGACGAGTTGGCAGCCACAATCCTCCCTAGGAATTAAATATGTACATATGTCTCAAGTCCTTCTGTGAACCCAGGAGCCAACAGGGGTGGCTATCGTCACTGCATACAGCTGTTTGGCTATCTGGCAATTTAAGGATTGGAGAAACTGGCCAAATCTTCTTCTCAGGAGACATGACTGACATCTGGCATAGCCTGGCAAATGGAAGGGAGTATCCCTTGAGGCAGACTCACTCAGGAACTTCAAACTTCAAAAGCAGCTGCACCTTTTTAACAGCCAGCCTCTTACCGGGAAGAAAGTGCCTCAGTTGCTAGATAACATGTTTTACTACATATTTTAATAATTCCCTATTCCTGTAGGGCCTTGGAAACTCATATGAGACTATCTAATTATAAGATAGGGAATATTTTAATATACACCAAAAAAGCAAATCATATGTAAAGTTATCTCAGCATTAGTTTAGACTTAAATGTTACTGCTCAACATCGTGTGTGACCTATTCGTCATGCATGAGGATGAGCAAGAAGAGTATAATATGAGCAAAAATATAAAAGTAAGTCATAATGTGTTCAATATAGGCAAGTCTTGCTGGTGTAATTGTTGGGCTTGGTTTTGCTAAGCTTTGTTAATTCTATCTTTTTACTTATTTTTCCAAATTCACACATGACTTACAGCCTTGCATTATAAACAAGCCATTCAATTTGGTTAACGTATTCACGTGGCTTCACACGTTAATGTATTTTGGGAGATTAAAGTAATTCATGGACAATAGAGAAAGCAAGAAACATTAGAGCTTGTGAGTTGTCCACCACAACAATCCTAAATATTGCAGTGATCGTATTTTATTTTTCCAAGACAGGCATTGGGAGCTCAGTAGATCCTTGTTTCATATAAATGGGCCATGCATAACTAATGAATCCACGTACACTTAAAATGTCTTCCTCTGAGACTCATTTTTATATATGAATTGCTTTTTCTTTGTGAATATGATATAGCAGATATCAGCACTTCTGTATCTTAGGTGATAGTCTACTTCTTGTAAATTCAGAATACAGGAAAAATAAGATGTTCTTTTTCTTATTTATTACTTAAGCTTTAAGCTAGACAGGAAAATGTAATTCTCATGGTTTATATATTGACCTAAATATTGCAAAATTAAACTTAGAATATGTAGGCCAGTCCTCATAAAATAATAAACTTTTTCTTTTCCAAGGAGCATAAACTAAGCCCATGTCATTGGAAGAAGTAAAAGAGGGACACACTTGATCCTGCTTTTAGATGTTGTCATGGAAGCATCTGCAATTATTATTATTAAACCATTTTTCAATGGTTGAAATATACCACAGCTGGAAAAGTTGAAACATGGACACCTCCAGATATTCTATGTTAAATCAGTGAATCAACCTCAGAAACTTTCCAGATCTCATTATCTAAGTTCAAAATTTAAAAAAATGGCCTCATTGTTTAGTCCACTATTAATTTGTGTTAACTTTCAATAAAAAGCACTTTGATACTTCTAGAATAAAACATGTTTCAAATGGCAGCCATGTTCTACCACATTAAATGCTACTGAGATTCTATTGACATAGTAGGTCAAGAAGGAAAACTCGTTTTTAGAAAGATGGTCATACTAGGGAACAGGTTCATGCTACCTGCACATATGAATACTGAGCTGGCAAGACATATCTGGAATCAATATGCTGTCTGTTCTTATTGGTACTGTAATGTGGTCCCTGGTTATGCCAGGGAAGTGGCCTATGTTTCCATAATCTTGTAGCTTTCAAGCCCTGCAGCCTAAGAACTGTGATTCCTGTCCTGGGGTTGATGTCATACTTTGTCAGATCTTTGTTAATTGTTGCAACTGAAAAGGATGATTAGAAGGTGCTTTACACACATTTGGATCCAGTTTTAAGAATTTCATGTTGTTCCTGAGGGTCTGAAATGTTAGCTCTCTGATCCTCAGGTCCTACTCAGTTATATTCTTCTTTCCTTTCTTTCTGTCTATTCTAATTTATTTACAAAAGGTTTCCAGTTATTGGCAACAGGATACAACAGGGAGTGATGGAATAAGAAAAAAAGAAGAAGAAAAAAGGAAGATGTGGGGAAAATGATAAAAGGGTGAAAAAGACAATATTAAGTAAATGCAAAATTATATATCTCTAATAAGCATATTTTCTCACTTTTGCTATAATATTAGTATTAAAAATAAGAGCCATATGTTCATTTAAAAGATTCAAGAGCAGAAAATATAACCAATAATCATTCGGAAACCAAGTTTTAAAAGTACATCTTCCTCTGAATATTAAAGAGAGACTTAATGAATAATAAGATGTCTAAACTACATCTTTTAAAAAAAAATACAAGAGTGAATTATGTGGAGATAATAAAGAGCAATTGCCTAGGTCTGGATAGAAGATGGAAAACAAAACAAAGTGATGGGATATAATTATATAATCTTTAAAATTGATTGATCCCTAGTTATCCTACATAATTTTTAGAGAATCAAGTTCACTATTTTTTAGTAATCCCAGATAAATATTATTTATTTCTTAAACTTTCTTTTCCTTGATTTTTATGACTTTGGAACAAGTTATTTAAAATATTTTAAATACAAAAATATGGAATATCAATAAAAGATGTTAACTTAAAAAGACATTTATTTAACAGCCATACCACCCTGAACTGCCCGATCTTGTCTGATCTCAGAAACTAAGCAGGGTCAGGCCTGGTTAGTACTTGGATGGGAGACATATTTATATAAATTAATAATAAGGTTAGATGGTAAAGTTGGTAATTTTAAGTAATATTGAAAACTTTAGCCAGGGTATCTGTCTTGTTAAATGTGTGGCATGTATGTACATAAGATCATCCAAATTAGTACCTACAAGGAAGATCAAGATAGATAAGAAAGTCATAGAGATTCCAAATATATCTGCCATAAATAGATGACAATTATTTTAGCCTATGACAATATACTTGTACAAAACAAGCCATGATACTTATTCTTAATAATATTCTCTTAAATAATTTTTGAAAACTTTCCAAGATAAAATATTTATGAAATAGATAGCTGGACACTAGCTTAATTGGGCCACTGAGAAATGAGATGCTAATATTGGCTAAATAGTACCTTCAAAATATTTTCAAGGAAATATTCTTTTGTGTTTTCAGTTTTTAAGAGGTAGATTAGAATTTAAGACATTTGTTCTGATAGTGATTAGAGACATGGGCCAGGTTTTTGTGGAGGAATCCTTTGAGTTCATGATAAAAAAGAATTATTTTTGTATTTTAAGGCACATGTTTTCTATATTTTATAGAGGGCTTGAGAGTTAAAAGATATGCACCCAGATCATTGAGAAGTCATTTTGTTTTTTTGCTTAAAAATGTAAAATGAAGCAAAGAATTATATGCCCACTTGTGTAGTTCAAACCAATTTCTCTAAAATCTATTGCTCTTTCATTGAAGATTTTGTTTGTGTGTGTGTTTTTGGTGGTAGAAAGTGCATGTGTGTAAAAAGGGGAAAACTAGAAGTACATATTGGTTTTAAGGCTTTTCATAATAATTAAAGTTATGTTTCATTATTATTACAGAGTAAAAGGAAGACAAAAATTCAATAACAATTGAAATGAAAAATTCTTCTTTACAGGCTTCTAAATACTGATGAAGAGTAAACACAACTGTGAAGAGAAATAAACCAATTGGATTACATTACATAAAATTTAGACAGGAAATCCTGCCCACAACTGTGTTTTATGCACTTATGATTAAATTAATTACGGATGGCCAGTAAATGGAGATTTTAATTGTTAAACGGTAGAATCAAAGTCAGAAAAACTTCAACAGGGCGGTGCCTGTGGCTCAAAGGAGTAGGGCGCTGGCCCCATATACTGGAGGTGGCAGTTCAACCCAGCCCCGTCCAAAAATAAAAAGAATAAAAAGAAAAAAAAAAAAACAAAACTTCAACAACATACAAATAAAAGAAACACATATGTAGTTGTTTAATGTAAACATTACAATTTTATGAAATTTTATTTTTTCTTCCTTATCCTACTCAGATTATAGCCTCATTGAAGTCCTTTCATTGTCCTGAACACAGGTAACCCGCTTATAAGACTTTTATATGTAAACTTTTAACTCCGCCTATAAGACTTTTTCCACATCTACCTCAATATGTATCGTTTTTCTAACCAAAGTTTTCTTTGGTTAGAACCAAGCATAACACATGTTATGTTGGAAAGAACATATGTTATCCGTTTGTTCATCTATTGTATAGTGTTTAGATTTTCTGTCCCTGTTTGTTGAATGGATTGTTGTGGTGAACACGTGTTAAATACATACACACAAGAAATAAGTGACTGTGACGCTTATGAGTTTATAATCTGAGAGTCACAAAGTAAGCTTCCTTACAAGCACATATTTGCTGCATCTGATAAAAATTCAGATGCAGCATTTTACACTGATGCCTACAACAGTGAAAAATAATATGATTTCAGATGAGACACAGTAGCATGTTATTTTGATACATAATTTCTCACAGCTTCCAGTAAGTGGTGATTAGAGACAGGTTACATTTATACAAAGTGAAGCACCACATGCCGACATTTTTCTTCACCAGAAATCTGGCAGAAGAAAAGGAGGTGTTTGAGCTCTATTGTTTCAATTAACCGGAAGTGAGGTAATATTTAATTGTTTTCTGAGAAATGTAAAGACTTTAGGGAAAGCCAGAAATTTCTAGCTTCACAAGAAGATCCATGTTTAGAACTATTGAAACTGATCTATAAATGGATGTTTACCTTTCACTGAACTTCAAAGTCTTTTGTACAAATACCTTGCCCTCCTGGAGTTTACATTATCACCTACAGTTAGAACTACTTTGCCCAAGAATGCAAGAAGGCTCCTTTAAGCACAATTCAATTTCCCATTCTCATTTTAGTCCCTATTAAGAATTAAACCTAAAATTTGTGAAGATGAACATGTGCCTTGAAGTCTGAATCATGGTATAATTTATTTTCTTCATGTAGACAATTTAAGTTTTCAATCAATTTATAATACCTATATTGGTCATTTATAAACATTAAGACACTTTTATTGAATTCATCATATTTTAAATACTTATACTATATTAGCATAACATAAGTAAATATAAACTAAATTATAATTAGTTCATATATAAATAAATATGTGAATGAGTTTAGAATTTCATTTCATATATTAATTCCTTCTCTTTTCTTTAGATTTTGAACTTAATTAGATGTTATCTATTTTAATTAAGTATTCGTTTTTAAGAAGTAATAGTCAAAATTGTTTCTCATTAGCAATTATTAAATCAACAAATAGTAAGACCTGTTTCATATCAAAATGTGATTTTAGGACTGTATCTGTGTCATCTCACTTCCCAAGTGGACAAGTTTTAATGCAGGATGCTTAAAATTCTACTCTCTGTAGCTAACACTGACGCTTTGGCTCATGTTTAAAAATAACCACATCTAAAAGTGTTCCCTTTTCTCCACATCCACGCCAGCAGTTTTGAGATTTTGTGATGTGGGCCATTCTCACTGGCGTTAGATGGTATCTCAGGGTGGTTTTGATTTGCATTTCTTAGAATATATAAAGAGTTTTTATAACAACCCAATTTAAAAATGGGCAAAGAGACTTAAATAGACATTTATTTAGAGAAGATATACTAGTGGCCATGAAGTCCAATAAAAGATGAGCAATGTCATTAGCTATTAGGGAAATTCAAATGAAAACTATGATGAGATACTATCTCATACCCACTCAGATGGCCATACTTAAAAAACAAAAAAAGGAAAATAAGTATTGGCGAGGATGTGCAGAAATTGAAACTCTCAAACATTACTATGATGAAGTTTATGTTATATGTATTTTGCCACAATTTTTAACAAATGGGGATAAGATGAGGAGCGAGACTAAAGTACCCATGACAGTCAACTTGATGAGGCTATAATACCCAGTTATTCAATCAGAAACTAATCTAGATCTTGCTGTACATATATTTTGTAGATGCCCTTCACATCTAAAATTAACTTTAAGTAAAGTCAATTTAAAACCTTTAAGTAAAAGAGATTACCCTAATGTAGGTCGGCATTTTCCAACCAGTTGAAAGGCCTTAATAGCAAAATGAGTAAATAAATAAATAAATCTGCCTTAAGACTACAACATAACTCCTGCCTGATTTTCCAGGCTGCTGGCCTGCTCTACAAGTTTCAGACTTGCCATCTCCCACAATTTTGTGTGCCAATTCCGTGAAATAAATACATTATATTTATACATATGTGTATATGTATATCCTATTGATTCTGGGTTTTTTTCTGGAGAACCAGGATCGTATCTTAGCACCTTAAAAAAATATTGTCTTAAAATATTGCAGGAATTCTTTCTAATCTTTTAGTTGCTAATGAGAACTAGTCTGATACTAGTCTGATAATTATACTTCTTTTTTTTTGGAGACAGATCCTTAAGCTGTCACCCTGGATAGAGTGCTGTGGCATCACAGCTCACAGCATCCTCCAATTCCTGGGCTCAAGCGAGTCTCCTGCCTCTGCTTCCCAAGTAGCTGGGACTACAGGCTCCTGTCACATTGCCCGGCTGTTTTTTGGTTGCAGCCGTCATTGTTGTTTGGTGGGCCTGGGCTGGATTCTAATCCACCAGCTCAGGTGTACGTGGCTGGCGCCTTAGCCGCTTGAGCCACAGGCGCCAAGCCAGATAATTATACTTTTATAGATTATTTATTGATTGTTTTTTTCTTTAGAGGCCTTTAGAATCTTCCTGTCTGGTTCTGAACTTAGATAATGGCATTCAGAGTGTCAGTCTTCATTATTTCATTGGCAAGTCAGGGGGTTTTTCCAAATGGATATGTGTTTCCTTTTGTTAATTCTGAGAAATGACCTATGAAATTCCTTTAATCATTTTTTCTTCATTGTTCTCTTTATTGTCTATGCCCAGCATGCCTGTTAGGTAGATATTTGCCCTAATTAATTTTTCTATGTGCCCTTACTCTCTTTTAGTTTTCTTTTCTTAAAAGAGGCTCTATAATTTATTGTCCTTCTTTGGTTTGGCAATTTTTTTTGAAATTATATTTGAAATTTTCAAGAGCTCCTTATATATTCATTAAATGTTCCTCTTTCATGTTATTTTTTCATTATATTTTTCATAATATTTTCTGGAATTCTAATTCAATGTTTGTTTTCCCAGGAACTCCTCCTTAAGGAAAAGATGAATACATTTTGTTCGTTTGATTTAAGTTATTTCTTTCCTCTTGTGTCAGTTTTCTGTTCATTTAAAAAGAGGCAATATTGCATAATAATAATCAGTACAAGGTGAAAATAGAGCAAATTCCACCTTAAATACAAGTCACCTGAACAACATTGGGCAAGTTATTTAAGCCAGCTCTGTGTCTATTTCTGAGTGCACAATAGTTAGCACTGAAGTTACACAATTGTGAAGATTTAGAGAGTTTGTTTATGAGCATACTTAGACAACTCCCAGCACATAGTAAGCACTCAATGAATATGAGCTATTCTTATTGGTATTTTTTATTTCACATCACAAGTTTTATGCATATGACTAATGAATCTTGGTTGTCCATTCATATTTTTAAAATGAGAGACTACAAAGTTGACTTTAAGGTGTTTCTGTGGGTGAGACTTGCTGACTGGAAGCCTACTTCTAGTGTGAGTCAGAAGCTGGCACTGAATTAAATCAAATGAAGAGAACTTTGCTATGAAGCACCGACTCCCACATTCTAGTTCTTTCTTCATAATCAGCTCAGTTTCTTTACAGTGCTTGACTATAAGCTCTTCTACATGGGGGAAAGTGTGGGATGCAGTGATCGCTAAATATATTCACCTAGAAATGATTCCCCGACTTTTGGCCACTTTCTTCTTCCCCAACTCTGGGTCTTCCTTGTCTATCTTTGAATCTTTACCCTTTCCTGGGTTCTGCTCTGTGATTGCCTCTTTGGCCTGAACGCCTTCCATGTGTGTTCTGAGTGGTGGCTTCCTTCTCTCTCTCTCTTTCTTCAGCAATAAGACAAAGCACAAATAAGCAAAAATCATCCATAATTACAACACATAAGGTAATTGTTACTAGCTTCTAGTCTATTTTCTTTAAAATCACTATTTCTTTGCTCTATATATTTGCCAGCAATAGACATACTAAAAAAAGAAATTTTAAAAATAAAATCACTATGTAAATCCTCCTCTAGTTTTGTTTATGTCCATTTTACAGATCCTGAAATAGTAACACCCAGCACACAAACTAACAAAGATAGAATTTCCCCATAGTAGGTGGGGAAAGGGTAAAGACTCTTGTGTTAATAATTTTTTATCTCTTTATATTTTATATTATTAAAACGCAGGCAGTAACCCAGATAACTATCTTTGTAGACAAATATCTGTGACTATACTTCATTAATTGCCTTACCACAAATTTCTGAGAAGTTTAAAAACAGGGTAAGAATACTTTAAAAAGGCTTCCCATACGTAATACCAAACTGCCTACTGGGCCAGTTCTACCAATTTAAACAAAATCCGTAAGGTTTGATAAATGCTTTCTCCCCATTTTTAGTACTAGCTATTATTAATTTATGAATTTTTTGGATAATTTAATAAGTGATAAGTGTCCATTTGTTTTATGTTTTTTTAATTACTAGTAATGCTAATTTAAAATACATATATAAGATTTCGTTTTTTAAAGCAGATTGTTTGTTTTTCTGGGGTGTTCATTCATTTTTTTTCATACTGATTTTTTCACCATCTCCACTTGTTGAGAATCTAATATGTGGTGAGCACTGTTGTAGGAGTTGGGATTAAGTCCACAAAATGTAATCTTTACCCTAGCATGGGCCCTGTATTTCAATAGTGGAGGAGATAGATATTAAATCAAATGCATAAAGTATGCAGTAGGTTGGATGATGGTAACACTATAGAGAAAAATACAGCAAGCAAGGATGTGTGTTTGTACCAAAGTCTTCCAAGGACCTACTAAGAGGGCAACAACTGAGCAGACATCTGAAAATGTGAAGGAAGGAGGACGGAGCAAGATGACGAAATAGAAACCTCCAGGCATCATCCCTCCACAAGAACACCACATTTAACACCATCCACAGAAGCAAGTACTTGCAGGAGAACACAAAATCAGAGAAGTGATCCTACTACCTGGTTTTAGCATTATATAAAGGAAAGAAGCACTGAAAAGACGGCCTTGCTTTGCCTCCGTCACTTCTCCCCCAGCTCCCGGCAGTGCCACGCCAGCACGCTCAGGGGAGAGACAATGTGTGTGTCCAGAGGAGGGAGAGTGAAGGGACTGCGGGACTTTGCACTGCAACTCCAGGCTGCCCTGTCATAGCAGAACACAGCACAGGGACGAATTCTGCCTGTGCCCATGGAGGGAGCATTTAGAGCAGCCTGGCCAGAGGGAAGTCCTCTTCCCCAAAGTTCAAGTTCCCCCTAGCCCTACCACCAGCTGACAAAAACAGCCTGGGGCTAGGAATAAATTCCCAAGGCAGTCAGGCCACAAGGACTACAGTCCTTGGGCAATTCCTGTGGCTGTGTTTGCTTGGAGCTGGTGGACTTGGAGTGCATGTGACCCAGTGAGACAATAGCGGTGGTGGCAGAGCAGTGGCTGTGTCACCCTCCCCCTCCAACTTCAGGTAGTGTTAGTCCTGGAATCTTCTTTCACTTGAGGAAAGGAAAGGTAAAGTTCAGAGGACTTTGTTTTGCAACTGTGTATTAGCTCAACCATACAGACTCCTGAAGCCCTGAAGTCCAGGCCTTAGTTCCTGAAAAGCATTTCTGGACTCACCCTGTGCCAGAAGGAAACATATTGCCCTGAAGGGAAAGACCCAGTCCTGGTAGGATTCAACACCTGGTAACTAAAGAACCCTGGTGCTTTGAATGAACATCAGAGGTAGCCAGGCAGTGGTCGGTCACCACTGACTTTGGGTGAGACTGGGCTGGCTTCAAGTGTGACCTGGCACTGGTGGCCACAAGGGAGCACCCACATCACTCCCCTTCCCCAATTCTAGCAGCCCAGTAAAGAGAGGAGAGGAAAGAGTAAAAGACTTTGACTGATGATCCAGGGAACTCTCCTATATCTTACACAAGTCCTTCAAAGCCATACCACCAAGAGTCTGCAAGAGTCAGCATTGCTGGCTACCCCACCCACCTACCCACGCACTCAGTGCTGATATGGCTGCAGGGACCAAAAACTTAGATCAGAACACTCAATTCCCTTTGAATATGTGGAAAACCTTCTCATGAGTGTAGGCTCAAATGAGCCCAGACTGCAAAGATTAAAATAAATACCTAACTCTTCAGCGCCAGACATTGACAAACATCCATAAACATCAAGAACATCCAGGAAAACACGACCTTACCAAATGAACTAAATAAGGAATCAGTGACCGATCTTGGAGTGATGGAGAGGCAAATAATTCAAAATAGTTGTTCTGAAGGAAGTTCAGTGAATTTCAAGACAAGAAGGAAATCAGGAGCCTATTAGAGAAATTTAACAAAGAGATGGAAATAATAATCATAAAAATGAAGCAGAAAGTCTGGAGCTTAAGAAGTCAGTTGACAAACTGAGAAATGCATCAGAGTCTCTCAACACCAGAATTGACCTAGTAGAAGAAAGAATTAGTGGCTTGAGGACAGGCTATTCGAAAATACACAGTCAAAAGAGAAAAAAGAATAAAGAAGAATGAAGCACACTTAGAAGATCTAGAAATAGCCTCAAAAGGGAAAATCTAAAAGTTATTGGTTTTGAAGAGGTGGTAGAGAAAGCAATTAGAGTAGAAAGTTTATTCAAACAAATAATAATAGAATTTTCCAAATCCAGAGGAAAATATCAATATTAAGAAAGTCATGGAACACCAAATAGATGTAACCCACATAAAGCTACCTCCAGGCACTTAATGATCCAACTCATAGATACAGAAAAGGTCCTATGGGGGGCAAGAAAAAAAAGGCATATGAAGAAGCTTCTCAGTGGAAACTTTATAGGCCCGGAGAGAGTGGCTTGACATATTCAAAGTAGAGGGGAAAAAAACCTTAACACTAAAACAGCATATCCTGCAAAAGTATCCTTCAAACATGAAGAAGAAATAAAGATTTTCCCAGACAAACAAAAGCTGAAGGATTTCATGAACACCAGACTTGTCCTATAAGAAATGCTAAAAGGAATACTTCAATTTGAAAGAAAAGGACATTAAGGAATAGTCAGAGATCTTCTGAAAGTATACAACTCGCTGGTAACGATAAGCACACAGATACAGATTATGCCATTGCTGTATTTGCAGCGCATAAAGTACTTATATCTTGAGTAGGAAGCCCAGAGGACAAACCTATCAAAAATAACTATAACAACTTTTTGAAAAATGTAGATAATGTAAAAAGATATGGATGGAAATAACAAAAATTTAAAAAGTGAAAGGGGGGATGGAATTAAAGGGTGGAATTTCTCTTAGCTTGTTCGTTTGTAAGCAGAGTCGTCACGTGCTTGAAATGATTGGTTATAAAATGTTTTTTGCAAGCCTAGTAGCAATCTCAAATTAGAAAACCCACAACAGATAAACAAAAAAATAAAAAAGAAAAACATTAAAGTACACTACCAGAGAAAATCACTTTTAATGAAGACAGGAAAGAAGGAAAAAAAAAAGAGAGAGATGACCACAAGATAACCAGAAATTGAACAACAAATAGCAGTCAGTGAGTCTCTACCTGTCAATAATATTAATAACATTGAATGTGAACGTACTAAACTCTCCAAACAAAAGATGCAGAGTGGCTGAATGAATAAATAAAACAAGAGTCAACTATATCTTGTCTGCAAAAAACACCTTTTCTCTATAAAGACACACATAAATTGACAATAAAGGGATGAAAAGGGTATTACAAACAAATAGAGGACAAAACAGAGCAGGAATAGCTATCCTTCTATCAGATAAAATAGATAAGACGAAAATCATAAAAAGAGACAAAGAAAGTTATTATATAATGATGAAAGGTATTTTCTCAATTCGGCAAGAGAAAATAATAATATTTGCTTTATATATCTGGGTGCTCCAGTACAGGCACCCAACACTGGAGCTCCCAGATATATAAAGCAAATATTATCAGAGCTGAAGAGAGAGAGAGAGAGACCCCCAATAAAGTAAAGTAATTGTTGAATATCTTAAGACTCCTCTGTCAGCAATGGATAGATTAACCAGACAGAAAAAATTTGGACCTAACGTGCACTGTGGACCAAATAGACCTGATACACATTTACAGAGCATTTCATCCAAGAGCTATAGAATCCACATTCCTCTCCTCAGTTCATGAATCATTCTGAAGGACATATGATTTTTATTTTAATTTATTTTTGAGACAGAGTCTCACTCTGTTGCCCTGGGTAGAGTGCTGTGGCATCGTCAAACTCCTGAGCTTAAGCAATCTGCCCGCCTTGGCCTCCCAGACTATTAGGATTACAGGCATGAGCCATTGTCTCTGGCCCCCATTCTGAAGGATAGATCATATGATAGGCCACAAAAGAAGTCTTAAAATGTGCCAGAAAGTTAAAATTATGTATTTTCTGAATGCATATAATTCACTGGTATACAACAAAGTATTCTGCCTCTGGAGACTTACTTCCAGAATTTTTCTCTGACCACAATGGAACAAAATTAGAAATCAATAATAAAATGAACATTGGAAAATATACCAGCACATCGAAATTAAACAATATGTTCCTGAATGACCAGTGAGTGAATGAAGAGATTAAGGATGAAATTAAAAAATGTCTTGGAACAAATGAAAATGAGGATACAACATATGAAAACCTGCGGGATACAGCAAAAGCAGGAACAAGAGAAAAGTTTACAGCAATAAGAGCCTACATCCAAAAAGTAGCGGAGCTTTAAATAAGCATTCTAACTATGCATCTCAAAGAATTGGAAAAACAAGAGCAAACCGAACCCCAAATTTATAGAAGAAAAGTAATAAAGATGATTGCGCCTGTCCATTAGTATTGCGTTGGTTTTTCTGTTTGCCTTTTCCTCCCCCCCCCCCCGCACACTGCTTTACCCGCTCTCCCTTACTGACAGGCACAGAGGACAGACTGCGGGGGAGAGAAGAGCAACATTGGAGTATTTCTTCCCCCACTCTGGGCAGACCCTTTCCTTCTTGGTTTCAACTGTCACTGGGCTTCAATAACACCATTTCCTCTCCTTTCCCGTTTGGTCTAGAAGTGATCATGGTGCTAATCTCAACCTTGCCCACACCTCTAAATTGTCTCCTCATTAAAGCCCATTCAGGGGAGTAATCTAAGCAGAATTCTGCTTTTTCCTGGGATTCTTTGCAATATATGTCTGGGGTCTTCTTTTATACGTGGCAACCTTTTTTTTTTTTCTTAAAGGTTGGAAGGATTTCACGGTGCATAGAATTAATAGGAAGCTTGAGGATGTGGCTTAGAGAGTGGGCATGAGACAGAGTGGGGTCCAGGAGCTGGGCAACAGAAGCCAAGGTGAAGGTCACACTGTGAGGTTGACCCGTCTCACATGCTTCTGCCCCTGAGACAGTGTTGAAACCTTATGAAATAATTTTATCCTTGACTCAACCTTCATTGTCCTTCTCGTGGCTGTGATGGGGAAGGGGGAAAGGGTTTCTGAGACATTTGGCTTCTGAAATACGAGGTGTCTATAGAAAAATTGGACAGATAGGAAGGAGAGGTGGATATCAAACAGACAAAAATGACCAATGTCTGCAGCAGATACTCTAATGGCATCTTCGGGTTTCACATATACCATTATATTAATGCTTATTGTAGTAACATTATGGACTCAAAAGATGGTGGGGCTAAATGACTTCTCTTGATTGTGTAATTATTTGCTCATTCGTTTATTGATCTCTTATTTGCTGTGTCTGTTATTGAACAAGAACCATTGGTTAAGTTATCCAGGATGAGTTCCTTAGATTTTATTTCTGTCAACCCAGTGTATTCTATTCAAGTAAAGCAAATATACCCAGGGCAAGAAGTTGAGAATTTTATGAATCAGATTCACATATAAATATGCTATCATCAGCCTTTTCCAAGAAACAATATTGTCAGAGGTTGCTGATAACCCACACAAATGAATTTGTTCTTGGTTATCAGGATACAGAGTCCATATTGAAAATCAATGTTAATTTGAGAACTCACAGCTCAGAACGCAGCTTGTTCTGAGCTCTAGGAATTGTGCAGGAGAGGGAGATAGGGATGATTTGTGAACTGAGGAATATGGTTTGACAGTCCAAGCCCCAAACATGTTCAAAAATTTCCACAGGGGCTTTACAGGTGACCTTGGTGAAGAAGGGAAAGCAATCTTCACCTGGAGAAGACAGAGTGAGAAAGATACACAAATGCAATTTAAGGTGAAAAGAATTTTGGATTTTACCCGTTGAGAGCTTTGGGTTTTTAGAAACACAGCTTGAAATTCTGGCATCTCAGCA
The DNA here is from genome assembly GCA_963574655.1 of Perodicticus potto. NCBI lineage: Eukaryota > Metazoa > Chordata > Mammalia > Primates > Lorisidae > Perodicticus > Perodicticus potto. The sequence goes on from CAUYRH010072064.1 coordinate 66,685, forward strand.
GAAATAAGGGAGTATATGGAGACTAAATATCAGATGGTGACACCTGCCTGTAAGCCTCCAAGCGCAACAAGAAGATTCAGTTGGTAAAAGGGGAGACCTGGCTCCTGTGTCCTGAAGCTAAGGACTGACATTGAAATCAAAGTCCTCCTTGGAAGCTGACTCTGGAGCTGGTCCACAGGGTATAATTACAAGATTCCTGAGCTCTCATGCTACTGTTAGCTAGAAATAAAGGTCATCTAACTTAACAGTTCAGCTAGAAATCCCTGTCCATGTTTAAGACTGGAGAAACAAGAGCAGAGGCCTCGTGCTTCAATTCACAAACTTTTTCCTTAAAAGGAAGAACTGATAGAAATCACCCTACCCCCTTGTTTAATTGGTGTAGAAATAAAATGCTGAATTTCTAAAGGTAACAAGTGAAAACTTCATTATTAGAACACTTAGCCTCTAAACCACACATTCATAGTAAACTGTGATATTGGGATTAAAAATAATACTTGCTAATAATTGTGACCTTCCTTAGTCAAGCAGTAGTGGGGGACAAAATGGGACCCAGTGCTGCTGGAATTTGTTAGAAATAGAGTTCAGATAACATTGAAAAAGCTTTGCTTTCTTTTCAAAATGAAAAATAATATGAATTCTTGCTTTCCTAGTTTTTTTTAAAACATGTATTAGATTGAACGTAGGAATAGAGAAATTGATCTTATGGTTATTTCTGACTTAAAAAAATAAAAATCTATGCTCTCTCAAAATTTATAAGAATTTCAAGGATTATTTCTTGTTCAAAGGCTCTTTTAACATATTTTGAGCCTATTAGAAATATTTTAAACTATCACAGATGAATATCTGTTTCAGTGCATTCCATGTGTTTCGCAGTGTTCTAAGTTGTTAAACTGGAAGACATGACCCCTGCCCCCAAGGAACTCACAATGGTCAAATCGTATTTTATAGACAACCCAACCTCATAGTTGTGGAGGACAAAGAGTACCAGGCCAGGAGTGTCCTGGCTTTACCCACAGTCCATCTGATCCTTGCTGATGTAAACTAAATATTTGGTGTCTCCATTTCCTCATTTTTCAGGGGCGTGGTAACATCTGCCCGCCTTATCTCATGGGTTCCTGAACCAAGAACACAAGATAATGGCTACAAACATTCCAAAAAGTTCTAACACATAATTGTAAATCTGTATTACGCTCAACATGGCTGCAAAGGGGTGTGTGTTTTCTTTTCAAAGAGTGTTGAAAAGAAGCATCATTAACGCTTGTAGGACGCTGAAGATCTCTTTTCAGCTCCAAGTTACAGAAAAGTGTTTTCAGCTACTATGTGGCTGTGACTTCGGTGGAAGATATAAGTTATAGCTCCTCTAACCGGTAGAAAAATGCTGATATTTTGCACAATATTTTTACTGATATTCACAGAAGTGTGGAGAGAAGCAAACTGCAAAAGCAAGAGGAATGTTTAATACTTTTTAAGCCCTGAAATATGAAAAATTTCATTTTGGAGCTTTTGGGATGATTGACAAAGTTTCAGGGTTAACTTACTTTATCGAACCTTTGGAATGTATAGAAGTAACTTGAAATAATGTATTTGAAATATATAAGATGTTGCTGGCTTACAGACGAGAACAGGTAGAGATCTGAGTAGATACATGAAAGGGGGTTCATTTAGTATAAAATGGAGCCTTGACACACGTGGAACACTTGATTCCCATGACCAGGGGAAACACTTTGTGCTACTGCCTCTGAGCTTCTTCTTGCTGCTTTCTCAGCCTCCTCCCAGTGTGTATCTGAGTCTCTGTCACCACGAACAACTTGTTTTTAAGTATTTCACATTTGAACTTCCCAGGAGAGGGTTGGTTGGGTTCATTGGTCTATTCAGTATTCAGTACTCTGCTAGGTCTCCAAATAGGTCACTTTAGAGGTTACTGGCCAGCCGGCTGCTGTCCCAATTAGTTGTGGCAGTAGTGGCGGGGTCATAGGATGCAAAGCAACACTGGTGGGGGTGGGGGGAGTGGGACAGGGAAGGAAAGGCAGCCAGTGAAGCGTGCATTATCAAGCACCCGTTACCGAGTGCTGTGGGGGGCTGGAGACATCCTGGGAAATGGCACAGAGCAAGTTCCCCAGTGTTATCCCAGGGAAAGCACTAACTCCCCTTCATCACTGGTTGAGAACTGCTGGGAGAGAGGCAGAGGAAGCGTCTTCATTCTTCCTTGCTACAGTGTTCATGCCCTCAGGCAAAGGGATGCAGTTCAACCGGCAGCTGAAAGTGCGAAGCTCATGGCTGCGGTCAGGCCTGAGGGACCTGGGCCGGGTGCCATTTATTACACCTGGTGCTCACTGGTAGGAATCACTCATAGCCACTTACCAGCAGATATGCTTTTCCTGTGCAGGCTTCATGGTTCCTCCAGTACCATTTTGATTAGGGCAGTAATTCAATTAAAAAAATTTTTTTTGTGAGACAGGGTCCTTGCTCTGTTGCCCAGGCTAGAGTTCAGTGGCGTGATTGTAGCTCATTGCAGCCTTGAATTCCTGTGCTCAAGTGATCCTTCTGGCTTAGCCTTCTGGAATATAGGTGCCTGCACCTTGCCTGGCTAATTTTTTCTTTTTCTTTTTTGCAGAGAGGAGGCCTCACTATGTTGTGCAGGCTGATCGTGAAATCCTGTCCTCAAGTGATCCTCCTGCCTCTGCCTCTCAAAGTGCTGGGATTATAGGCATGAGCTACCATACTTGGCCCTAATTTACATTTTAAAATAAACTTAATAGATTTTTGTTCTTGACTTTTGGACATCTTTTTAAATGCCTAAAATCTTTCTTTATATTGAACTTAGATTTTTGTACATTCCTTGATAAATGAATATTAAGCTTTTCTGTGGTGAGGCTGGCTTCTCATCTGTAGCTCGGTTTTGGTGGTGTCAACCTAAATAACAGAAAGACTCTCTGCAAAGATGATGATATTTATTCAGGAATAGACATTGCAGTAGGTATACATGTACCATAGGAAACTATGTGCTTATTTAAGGAGGCAAAGGAGGACAAAGGTTTTTGAAGGAAAAATGAGGAGGATTAATTGTTTTGAGAGAATTACTTTGGGCTACAAAGGTCAATAACAAGGGAGGCATCAGTCCAAGGTTGGACAGGCAGTTGATGGGCAGATGTCCTTGCAAAATTATTTTTCTGTGTAAGGTTGCCACAGGCTTTGTGCAAGGTTGTGGTTTTTGCAGTCACTTGTGATAATTTTATCAGACATTTGTGCATGAGAATCCTTTCTTCAAGTTCTTCCCTAGATCTTTCAGTTTTCTTTTTTTTAACACGAGTGACTCCATTTTGATTCTGACAACTTTAACAGCAGCATCAACATCTTTGTCAATGAGTTGAATTAAGCCATTAATTATTTTGGTTTTTCCTTAACTTGAATTAAAAATGAAAGGGATAAATTAACCACGGGGCTTTTCATATGCTTAATAAAATAAATTGAAGATGCAAACTATAAAGAGTACCCCCCCAAACTGAAATTCTTTAGTCATATTTAAACTTAGCCTCTCTTTTTAATTACAAGAAAAAAATTAATCACAAGGACAAAACACAAGATTATGATTTGAACATCAGGTAAGATTAGGATTTTCATATTTTTTGATTTCTAAGAATCAGCAAAGTAGGCAGCAAAGAAGATACCAGAGTCTTCTGTGGCTGTGGGACCTACTGTATCCCATCCTGCGTCAGCCACGAGCAGCTGGCCCACTAGGAGGATTTGTTGCACAACAGTCTTTCAGGGTCACTCTTACTTTTAAAAAGTAAGTAAGAGTCTAACCCTATGAGTCGATTGTTTGATTTTCACATTTTCAACTTTTGTGCATGTTGTTTCAGGAATGCATTATATGCAGAAATTGGAGCCTGCATAGCAAAGCTGGTTTCTGAAAAAATAGTATTAATACACTACACTCTCATTTGTGTGAACGGCACTCCTATAAATTTGATTCAATCTGTACAAAAAAAGTATATAAACAAAACACGTGTGCTCCCCTAATATTCTAAAATAAAATAATAGGATTAATTGAAAATGTCATCTTACTAAACGTTAAAGTTGGGCCTTAGTAGAAATAGAGGCCCAACCAATTGACCACACATTTGGAACTGCCCATCTTGATCTGAGTTCTGCCAGTTCTACTGGGTCCTGAGGTCAGGCAGGCCCATTAGCCATCCAGTACAGATGGCAGCCATACATGCAGGGGTGGGTGCAGGCAGGACCAGAGGGTATAAGCAAGCTGTGTGAGCTTTCCATGTCTGGAAAGGCTCCTTTGCTGACACCTACAACTGTATGGGGTTCATTACAACTAGCTGATGGAAGAGGAAATAACTTAAACTTGATCTGTGGTGGATCTACCCAATTTGTGGGTGCAAACCAAGAACTCAAGAGTGACCCTGAAAGACTATTGTGCAGCAAATCCTCCTAGTGAGCCGGCTGCTCATGGCTGATGCAGGATGTGATATGAACTGTGGGTCCTACAGCCACAGAAGGCTCTGGTATCTTCTTTGCTGTGAAGTGGATTCCTGATCTGGGTGGGATTACATATGAGTGGATCAGACATTCTGTTAGCCCACAGACAATGATGCTGGCAGAGGCCCTGCAAGTAAGAAAGGCAGACCCTGCTCTGGACTGTGTGTCTATTTTGGGATAACAAATCTCTGGCTCTTCCAGCCTGGAAGGGGCCCATACAGTCAAGAAGTGAATTTGCTCATTAGAGACGCCCAGGTCGTGTTGTCTACTTGGTTGGTTAGTGTTTTTTCTGCTAGGATGGTCTCTGTTGGGTGCTGACATGTGATTTGTAGATCTGCATACTGTGTACCACTCCCATGTCTATCAAATGCCTCTATCTTGGACTTCATTGTAATTCTCAGTCTTCCAATTTTTCACTTTCCAGGTCTCCAACCATTTGACCTTTCTTTGGCCGAAAAGCTAGGCTGTTTGCCACTGTCTCTGAATCATAATATTCTAACCTGGGGATACTTTTTCCTTCTACCCAAAGCGGATATAACCAGGTGCTATAAGCATTTATGTATTGACATTTGTATGTTTTCATTTCTCTTGAGTAAATATCTAAAAGTGAAATTTCTGGGTCATATGGTAAATGTATGTTTAAATCTGTAAGAAACTGCCCAAAGTGTTTGCAGCGTGGCTGTAGCATTTCGCATCCCCACTAGCAAAGTATGAGAATTATATGCCAACGCTTGTTTTTTTTAGTCTTTTTAATTTTAGTCATTTGAATTTGGATGTGTCCTAGCATCTCATTGTGATTCTAATTTGCATTTCCCTGGAAACTAATGATGTTGACTATCTAATTCCTGTGCTTAATGGCCATTTATATATATGCCTTCATGAAATAGCTGCTCAAATCTTCTGTTCATTTTTAAAAATTAGATCACTTTTAAAAAAATTATTGAGCTATAATATGTTTTTATATATTTTAGATATCAGACCATTATCAGGTGAACGTATTGTAGATATTTTCTCTTTCTTTCGAGATTTACCTTTTCATTTTTTAGTGGTATCTTCTAAAAAGCCAAAGTTCTAAATTTTTGACTATCTGTTTAGCATGTTTTTCCTTTATCTCTCTGCCTATCCTAAGGTTGTAAATGTTCCCCTTATGTTTTCACCTCAGAATTTTATTATTTCACCTTTTATTTTTAGGCTTATGATCCATTTAAAGATTTGTGTATGTGTGCGGATTGAGTGAAGGATTTATCAAAATAGATTTTTCTTTATATGGATATCTAGTTGTTCCAGCACCATTTGTTGAAAAGACTATCCTTTTCACATTGAGTTACCTTGGCATCTTTGTCGAAAATCAATTTACCATGTATGTCTGGGTCTATTTCTGGACTCTATTCTGTTCCACTTATTTATATGTTTCTTCTTATGTAATGATACTCCTGTGGCAACATTTATAGTTAACATTCCCATCCTGCTTTCTAAAGACCTTGGAGCTGAAAGGAATCATGGCTGATTATCAGGTATGTGACATGAAAAGTATAAAATGAGCCTGGGATATCTTGTAGTCTCCGAAAGCAAGGAAGTGATCAAGGACTAATGAGCATGGGTAAAAAAAGTACAAGAGAACTAGACTGAAGAGACTCTTACTGGCCAAACTGGGGACAATTTTAGTCTTAAAAAGAGTATTAACCGTAAGTGAGCGTAACCCATAGATCCATAGTGAGAGAGCATGAATGAGTGAGCGCATATCTCATTGGCCATATTGAAGGTGACTTTTGCATCAAATCCTTACTCTGAATGTCACCTCTACCCTATAAAGATATTCAACTATTATGTACCCATAAATTTTTTTTAAAAGGCCAGAAAATTTCTGACTCTGAAAATTTATAATTAAAGGGAAGGAATTTACTACATCTTTCAGCAGATGATAAGGGAAAGCTCTTCTTTATAGAAGAATATCAGCTAATATATATTGAGGCGAGGAATTAGAAAATTGTTATTTTGCAATTCCAAATGACATAATTGATTTATGCCAGGATGATCCCTGGATACTGAAGGCAAAAGTCATTAAGTGAAAGATAGTTGTAGAGAAGGATTAACTGTCTGATGGTGTCCAAATATACCCTCATTGCTAATTGCTAAGGAAAAAATAAAACTACCTTTATAATAAAGGGATTTGTTTATCAACTTTCAATGAAATCAAGTTTCACTAACTTTCAGATGATGTCCTTTATAGGAAAAGGATCCAATCCAGGATGTGTTGCCCCCAGTTGCCTTGTTTTCCCCATTTCCCTCACCTTGGAACATTTTCTCTATCTTAGAGTTCCATAACTGTTGACATTTTTGAAGATTTTGTCCAATCTTTTGTCCAATCTTTTGGACAAAATCTTCAAAATGGGTGTGTTCAATGTTTTGCATGATTTGGCCCACATTGTGTATTTTTTGGTAGGAATATCACAGAAAAGAGGTGATGTTCTTCTCAATGCATGTTATATGATGTCACACAAAGTAAATTTGTACTGTTACCATTGAATACTTACTTAAGAGATGTTTGCTAGATAGATCTACTATAAAGTAATACTTTCTCTCTCTTCAATAAGTAGTTTGCGAGGAGATACTTTTGAGAGTATGTTCATTTTTTTTTTTTTTTGAGACAGAGTCTCATTTTGTCACCCTCAGTAAAGTGCTGTGGCCTTGTAGCTCATAGCAAACTTAAACTCTTGGGCTCAAGAGATTCTCTTGCCTCAGTCTCCCAAGTAGCTGGGACTACAGGTGCCCACCACAACGCCCAGCTATTTATTTTTAGGGACAAGGTCTTGCTCTTGGTCAGGCTGGTCTTGAACCTGTGAGCTCAGGCGATCTGCCTGCCTCGGCCTCCCAGAATGCTAGGATTATAGGTATGAGCCGCCGTACCGGCTATGTTCCATTTTTTATTTTTATTTATTTATTTATTTTTGAGACAGAGCCTCAAGCTGTCACCCAGGATGGAGAGCTGTGGCATCACAGCTCACAGCAACCTCCAATTCCTGGGCTCAAGCGAGTCTCCTGCCTCCGCCTCCCAAGTAGCTGGGACTACAGGTGCCTGCCACAATGCCCAGCCATTTTTTGGTTGCAGCCACCATTGTTGTCTGGCGGGCCCTGGGCTGGATTCGAACCCGCCAGCTCAGGTGTACGTGGCTGGCGCCTTAGCCTGTTGAGCTACAGGCGCCGAGCCTATGTTCCATTTTTTAAAATCTTACTTTCACTCACCAGTTTTAGCACTCATTGGTATTTCTTTCATTTTTTTATTAATTTTTTTTTTTTTTAGAGACAGCGTCTCATTCTGTCATCTAGGCTACAATGCAGTAGAGTCATTGCAGCTCACTGCAGCCTTGACCTCCTGGACTCAGTCTTGAACTCCTGGGCTCAGTCTTGATCTCCTGCCTCAGTCTCCTGAGTAGCTGGGACTATAGGTGTACCACCATGCCTGGCTAATTTTTATAAAGAGGGATCTTTCTATATTGCTCAGGCTGGTATTGAATTCCTGACCTCAAATGATTCTCCTGCCTTGGCCTCACAAAATGCTAGGATTACAGGTGTGAGTCACCATGCCTGGCCCCAGTATTTCTTATCTGTGTTATTACTCTGAATATTGCCAAACGATTTTCTAATTCCATGGTTTCTTCTATATTTATTTTCTGACTTTCTGAAGTAAGAAAAATCTTTCCCTTTTCCCAATTTATTTGTATCAGTGTGGACTTGGTAACTCTCATGCATTGATTATAATTCAGCACCATCTTTATTTATTTTGATGCTTAAATTGACTCAAATTTGGATATCAAAAGCCCCTCCAAGCTGCCTTCTGTGCCCTTTAGACACATTCCATAATACTTTGAGTATCTTCTGGCACAAAGGATGCTTTAGGCTCATCTTGTACCTTTCCTGCCTAGCCTTAGAATTAGCCATTTCTCCAGGAGGTCTTGCCTGCAGAGGAGAGTGTTAACTGAAAGATTTGGGTGCTAAGCGTGCATGGTTACTGGGGTGTTGCTGCTCGCAGACCCCCTCAGTGATAGCAGTGCTAAGTATGCAGACTATATCCCTGAGTTCATGTAGCTCCAATTCCAATTCCATACCTCAGGATTCATTCCACTTTCATTCTGTCCTATTTGTATTTTCCCTCTTTGTTCGGGAGAAAACCCATCTTTCATTATCTTCAGGAAATCTACTTATTTGTCCAGTCACCTGCACGGACAAGGTACTTTCCTGATCCTGCCAACCTGTCCTTGAGTAGGGTACAGGTACCGGCTCATGCTGAAAGGATCCACCTCCTCATTGCAAGACTGTTCTCATAATTATCATTGCAGAGCTGCACTTGATGGGCTCCCCTGACGGGTGTCTCCAATATCATTCTCATGCAGGCTGTTTTTATCCATCTTGTTTATTACGGTAGTGGAAACAATTCCAGTGATTCTTCATTAAACTAGGTTCTAATGATGCTGTATTTTGGTTGTGTATAACGTATGCAATATTTAATGTATATATATACATATATGAATACATACACTATATGTGACTCTATATCTATGCCTTTTAAATCAGGAAAGTATGTTCAAGTTTGTAAAATGCCTTTACATCATTTATGGGGACCCATTAGTATAGTAAAAGTAAATAAATAGATGATATTTTGAACTATCCCTTGTATCCCAAGAACATGCCCTATTTGATAATTGTGTATTAATTTACTAACTTGCATATATTTTTATGGCATTCTTTATAAATTATATATTGGTCTTCAGGTTGCCTTTTGGCACTTTTTTGTCAGGTTCAAAGTCAGTGTCATTTTCTCTCTCTCTCATCATGGTAAGGAATCACTTAGGATTGAAATAATGGATGCACTTTATTTGTCATTTGTGATACTGATGGGGGCTGGTGTTCTTGTGAGGGGTTAATCTTTGATAACCTTCACAATTTATTTTTTAACTGGTAATTGCTGTAACTGGTAAATCTGTTCTAAGGTTAATTTTGATTATTTATATTTCTCTAGAAACAGACTTATTTTATCTAGATTTTTGCAGAATTTTCTGCAGAGCATTTTCTTATAATTACTTTGGTTTCCTTTTAGCCCATTCTAATTGTTGTTTTTTGTGTGTGTGTCTATTCTTTTCTTACACTTACTTTAAAAAAAGAGATGATCTATATTTTATCCATTTTGTGGATATATTTAGACGATGAGTTCTTATGTTATTAAGAATATGTTTCAATTTCATTAATATCTGCTTTTGTCTTTATTTTTCTGCTTTCTTTTGGTTTATTTTCTTAAGCATTCATCTCTTGATTTAAATATAAACTTGCTTTTTTTCTTTTTTCTTGTTTAATAACTTAGTTAATACTCTGAGCTTTTCCTCAAGACATTGATTTTAGCCATAACACATGAATATTGATACATAGTTTTTTAAACAGTTATTTTCTAAATATTCTTTAATTGCAGTTTCTATTTAAGTCAGTTTTTAAAATAGTTTGATTTTTAGTCAGTTGGGGATTTTATATTCTCTTTAAAAATCAATTCTACTTTCTTTGCATTATAATTTGAAAATGTCACCTATCCTGTTTCTACTTGAATATTTTGCGGCTCAACTATACTGAATTTTTGTGAACGTGCTTTGGGTAAAGATGAAATATCGTTTGTTTTCAGAATGAAGAGTATACATACTCTTTTAGGGAGACTTTATGAATTATAGAACTCAATCCTATATATTCACTTTTTTTTTTTTACTGTATTCTTGAACTATCATAGTGAAGAGAATGAGTAAACTTTCCTTGTTACTTCTGTAGCTCTATTTCTCCTTGTATTTTATGCAGCTTTTAAGAATTTTCATGCTAGGGGCTTTGGTATTAAAGAACCCTGATAGATCTTCATTGTAGATTGATTCTTTCATCATTATGAAGTCAATTTATATGTCTTATTTAATGTTATGAATTTAACTTTGATATTAATAATTTCATTAATTATTCTATTAGCTTTTTGGGGGTGGGTAATAGCCTGATATAGATGCCCAGTATTCAACTTTGTTGAAAATGTATTTCTTGCATCTAATAAATAGTTGAGCTTGGTTTTCTACACCTACCTGAGAACTTTTTCTTTTAAATGGTGGCTTCTATGTTTTGAATAATGGTGTCGCCTCCAAAATTCATACGTAAACTTAATTCCCAATGCAATAGAATTAAGAGATATCACCTATAGGCCTCTGGGAGGTGATTAATTCATAAGGGCTCCACCCTCATGAATGAGATTAGCACCCTTTTAAAAGGGCTTCAGGTTGAAGGGGGTGCTGTCTTACCCTTCCGCCTTACACCAGGTGTGGACACAGCAACAAGTCACCACCTTGGAAGCAGAAAGCATCCTTCACTGGATACCAGTGCTGGTGCCTTGATCATTGCCTTCCCAGTCTCGAGAACTGTAAGGAATATATTTCTATTCTAAATTACCCAGTCTAAGGCTTCTGTTACAGCAGCATGAACAGGCTAAGGCAGTGGTTTTATTTCATGTATGTTGATATACGGATGTTAATTCTCTTATCTTTTCTGATTTCGCTGTGTCTGCTTTATTTTCTATTTTGTTAAGTGATCAATATTTTTAAAATTAAATGTGCATATATGTTTTCTTTCTGATAGCTTAGAAGATTTGTAATGTGTTTTTCAGTCCTCTATTGGTTATTTCATAGCTTTTTATAGTATACTAAAGCTTACAGTTTTTGATTTATTAACTTTTGGCAATATCTATTGACTTCCAAGTATGAATAAGAAAATTAATTTATGTTTACTTTCAAATGCCTCCCATCCAACTTGTAATCTTAATTATATTATTTTCTTTAATTCTTCTTTCTCACTATAATCTACATTTTTTTAAGTAACATCCAATATGATGTTATAATCTACATAATTATATAAATTGATTTACAGTAGAACCTCTGTAAGTTGACCAGCTACAGAACTGTAACAAACTGATCAACATACAGAGGTGGTCAACATATGGAGCTAGGCCTAGTATACTGATATGTAATGTGGTTTATGACCAGTCTGTGAAAATTAGATCAACTTACGGGGATAGACAATGTAGACAGGTGATCAACTATGGAGAGTCTAGTGTATATTTTTTTTATAAGATAATTACAGACTTTATTTTAAAATTTAATTCATGGTTGTGGTTGATTGTACCTTTTCAAAAATGACTTTATTTTTTTAGAACAGTTTTAAGTTCACAGCAAAATTGAGAGGAAGGTACCCCATTCCCCCTACACATGTACATCTCTCCATTACAAACATCCCCCATCAGAGTGGGACATTTGTTGCAATTGATGAACCCACACTGACATTTCATTATTACCTGTACTTTATAGTAGGGTCCACTGTTGTTGTACAACCTATGGGTTCGGACAAATAGATAATGACATATATCCACCATTTTAATATTATATAGAGTATTTTTTAGTTTCTAAACATCTGTTGTATGCTGCTTATTCATTCCTCCTTTCTCCCAACCTTTGGCAACCTCTGGTGTCTTACTTTTCTTAGAATGTTTTATAATTGGAATCACATGTGTAATTTTCAGATTGGCTTCTTAGTAATATGCATTTAAACTTCCTTCACGTCTTTTCATGGCTTTCTCCTATCATCTCCTTTCCCCCTCCCTCCCTTGACCTTCCCTCTCCTCCCCTCTCTTCTTCCTCCTCTCCTCTCTTCTTCCTTTTTCTTTAAAACAGACTCTTTCTTGCTCTGTTGCGCTGGCTAGAGTGCAGTGGTGTGGCATCATTGTAGCTCACAGCAACCTCAAATTCTCAAATGCCTGGGCACAAGCAGACATCCTGCCTCAGTCTGTCTAGTAGCTAGGAGGACAGTTGCATACCCCACACCTGGCTAAGTTTTCTATTTTTAGTAGCCTCCTAGAGTGCTAGGATTACAGGCATGGGCCACTATGCCCGGCCCTGATAGCTTATTTCTTTTAAGCATGGAATAACATTCCATTATTTGTTCATTCACTTACTGAAGGACATCTTGGTTCTTCGGTAACTGGGTTGCTTCCAAGTTTTGGTAATTGTCAGTAAAGCTGCTGTAAACATTCATATGCAGGTTTTTGTGTGGAAAGAAGTTTACAGCAACTTTGGATAAATAGCGGGAAGTATGATTACTGCATCATATGATAAGTGTATGCTCAACTTTGTAAGGAACTGCCATGCTGTCTTCCAAAGTGGATGTACCATTTTGCATTCTCACCAGCAGTGAGAGTTCCTGTTGCTCCAGATCCTGGTTAGCATTTGGTTTTGTCAGGATTTGTTCTGGATTTTGGACATTCTAATAGGGATATAGTGGTATATCATTGTTGTTTTTAGTCTGCATATCCCTAAAGATATATAAGGGAGACCAGATGTTCAAAAAAATTCTTTTTGAGATGTGGTCTTACTCTGGTGCCAGGGTTAGAATGCAGTAACATCATCATAGCTCACTGCAACCTTAAATTCTTGGGGTCGGTGATCCTTCTACCTCAGCCTTCCTAGTAGTGGGACTACTGACATGTGCTGCTATGCCTGGATTTTTTTACATTTTTGTAGAGATAGGGTCTCTATATTGCCCAGGCTAGTCTCAAACTCCTGGCCTTAGGTGATCCTTTTGCCTCAACCTGACAAAGCATTAAAATTACAGGTGTGAGCCACTGCACGCAGCCAGGTTTCTTAAATAAGACACTGAAAGTGAAAACATAAAATACTTCACATTGCCATGATTGACAATAGTGTGGAATATGATCTAAACCCAGAAAGGCCTGTCTGTTCAGATTCTTTCTTGGAGGGAGGTGAAAGGAGGACAGAGGAAGGTCAGAGAGAAAGATTCTATCTACTGTGGGGTGCTGCCAAGGCCTAGAGCACCCCCATGTTGTAACAAGGACTATGGGAGTTATGAGCCAGGAATCCTGGATGTAAACCAATATATTCATATATATCCTAACACCACAACTGTATTTCTAAATTCTTGCATGCTTGAAAATAGCTATTGTTTTTGGGTTTAAATGACTGTTTGGCTGGTTTTTCCTCTATGACCTTTGCAGGCATTGCTCCATTGTTTTCTAGAGGTGAGTAATGCTGTCGAGAAATCCAGAACAAAACTTCTAGAGAACATTATGCTTATTCTTATATTCTTATTCTTATTGCCTAAACTTTTATAGGATCAGCTTCTTTTCTTTTTTTTTTTAATTTCAAATTAATATGAGGGAACACATTTTTAGGTTACATTTTTCTCACTTCTAAGGTAAAGTTCACCCCGTGGGGCATGCTGAACACCTTCATGTTGTACACATTAGGTGAGATACCACCAAACGCCCTCCAGCCTTCCCCACCTCTTTTTCTCCCCACCCCTCTGTCTTGCTAGACTATAGACTATAGTTGTGCTTTATCATTCCTAGGAGTGTGTAAGTGATTATATATTGGTTTTATATTAGCATTGAGTACATTGAATACTTTCCCCTCCATTCTTGAGATACCTTACTAAGAAGAATGTGTTC
>CAUYRH010072065.1:0-28653 GCA_963574655.1 Perodicticus potto
CAAGTAAAACCATAAATTAATTTGCTGTAAAGAACAGCATGCCAATAAGTTAAACCTGCTTTAGAATTAAAAATCCTTCTCATGGTAACTTTTTTTTTTTTTTTTTTTTGTCATTTGTCTTCAGTCACATTATAGTTTAAAACAATAGAAAAAGTGCTCTTATGTATCTACAAATGATGTCTTCCCCCATTCTGCTGATCTTTCAAGTTCAACTTTTCTTCTGCTAACGTTAGACTACAATATTTCTTGATCTTTCTTCTCCTGCTGATGAATACAAGATAATCTTAACATCCTCCTGCTGGAACAACTATTTAACAAGTATTACTAACATAATTTTGCACACTGATAAAGATATCCAAATAGTAGTTCCATGAAAATGATCTAAATCTATATTTATATGTCCCTATACAAATATGCATATAATTAACTCTCATTTTCCCCATTATTTTCCATACTTAAAATTTTTCTTGCTTACCCCTCATCTCTTCTAGCTTAGTTTCCAAAACTATGCTCCAAAGAACTCAGTAACTATCCCTCACACATGCTGTATCATACCACATACCACTTGTGGTGGACGTTAAGAAACATCATTGACTATGAGGAGTTAAGGGAAAAGAATAAATAATGTTTACCCAAATTTTCTAGAGATCCACAACACACATAAACAAAGTAAAGTCTCTACAGAAGTCCTACAATAAAGTAACCCAAATTTAGCTTTTTGCTCAAATTCATTTGGTCTTCTTTGCCAGGAAACATATTAACATTTCAGGAAAACTACTTTTTCATAGAGCATAAATTGGGAATTTCTACTCTAACAGACCCAGAATTCCAAAGAATGGGTGATGTTGGTAGAGGCAGATCAACGGATCTGCCCACCCCCACCCCACTCTGCCCCATATGTCCTCTAATTCCCAATTCAAACTAAATCCATTTTTACCATTAAACTTCAGTAGGTCTGGAAAATGCCTAATAAGCAGCCTTCACAAAATAACAAAAACTCTTTAATAACTTTACCTACAAATGTATTAAGTACTTGCTCACTGACCAATGCACTTAAATTCCAAGGAATTAAAATTCCAACTTCTAATTTCTTTCAGTTCGAGAATATAAAAGATCCATACTACTGATATATTTTTCTATCAGAGACATTATAGTAGATTTCACACACAATCAACTAAGAAAATACTGAATGGACAACAGAGCAGAGTAGAATTACAAAAAAGTGTTTCTATTCAGAAATAGACATTTTTAGTTAACGGCTAAGATAGAAAATTGAAATGCAAAAAAAAGCATATAAACACTTTTGGGAATCAGAGTTATCAGTTTGTATCCTCAGTAAAATTTGTAACTTCAGTAAACTAACCTGGAAAGAATTCAATTACTTCTACTTTGGTTAAATTCAAGCTGTTTAAAACATGG
Organism: Perodicticus potto; assembly: GCA_963574655.1. Lineage (NCBI taxonomy): Eukaryota > Metazoa > Chordata > Mammalia > Primates > Lorisidae > Perodicticus > Perodicticus potto. The sequence continues at coordinate 1,420 of CAUYRH010072065.1, forward strand.
ATTCTAAGACACAACACTAACCTAGCTGAGCTTTGATCAGTCTTTCAAACTTTCTCCACTTTCTACTCCTCCTTTCAACAAGTCTGCATGCCCTTTAAAAATGCAACAGAATATTAGAAAATAACAAAATAAGATTTTATTTAAAAAAAGATACAGCTTATAAAATTAAAATACATACATGAATCATTTATTCAGATACAGGTTCCTTTCCTGAATAAGGACAGTAATCTGTTCATTAAGTTCTACTTAGCAATATTTACAAACTCAATGTATTACTTTATTTACTTATTTATTGTAACTTTGAGGATTCTTTCACTTAACTTCAAGTGATTCATAAAAAGCTTTCTCTTAAAAGAACTGATCTACACAGTGGATACCGACTAAAGAACACATGAGTGCATTCATTCCACTTGTCTGGTAAGTGTAAATTTCTTCTATTGGTATAATTTAAGCAGAGAACTTTACCCAAAAAGAAAAACAAAACAGAATAAATTCACAATGCAAATGAAATTTCACTATGGTGAGCACATCTCTACAATTAAGTTTCTGACTATTTTAAAGGTTGGTACAGGTGAAAAGAACCCATTCGATATTGTAAGTTCTAGCCCCAGAAAACCATTAACACATAGTTTTGTATAATAAATTTTGAACATCCAAGATACTTTACCTCTTTTCTAAAAGTTTTGTATTAGAAACATCAAGTTCACCTTGACTACTACTATACTTTGTGTCAGTAAGCAGAAACAAAATTCTTCAACTAAGTATTTTAAGTATTTATCTAAATCTTCATACCAAAGCTTCAAATTCTTAACCCAAATTGGAGTAGGAACCTGTCCCCCAATCTCGGCACCAAAACAGAAAAATAAAATTCACTGAGTAAATATGAACATTGGGCAAAGATCTACTTGGGCATGAATTTAACCTAAGTAATTTCCAACTATATTTTAACTTCTTAAAATCATTTGTAACAAACTAAATTCATGATAGACTGATTATTAATAAAACACAACATGAACACCTTTTTTGTCCAATTAGTGAATGCCTCTAAAGCCATTTTAATTTTTTTTGCACTATAGTATTTCCATCTACGAAACGTGGGAAATTATACCTCATCCTTTTACACTTGTAAGAGTATTCTACTAACAAACAATTGTGGAACACATTGAGATGACATGCCAAGAAAAGAACGAAATGAATATAAACTACACAAACATCATAGATGATTATTACCCAATTTTTAAATAGAGTACTTTCACACATTATCAGTAGGCACTTACATTTGTAAAAACTAAATGCCAATGTTAAAACGAATAATAAACTGCAGTTTTAATTTTAGACTTTGCTAAATTTTTACAACTGAATAACTATTTTTGATACAATCAATCTAACTTTTGGCAGATCATTAATATTCAAGTCTCTGTATTTACTGCCTGAGTATATGTGTATCAAAAGGAACACAAAATTGTTAAGACATAGACATAGTCAGCATGCCAGTTTACTCTTATTTAAATATCTGTAATATGAAGATACATCAGAAAACACTAAGCTAACACCCATCCACCCAATTAATATTAAAATTACAGGGGAAATATTAAACTTGTAAAGTAAAGCTAACACATGTAATAGCATCCTTATGATAAGTCAAATGAAAAAGCAGAGTATATTAAAAAACCTTATTCCACCTGTGATTTACGAAACACGCTACATTATCTGCTCATCAGAAACTAGGATATTCAATTTGATGCAGCAAAGAGATCACTCGATTACTATTTCTTACTATGAAGAGGCACTCTCATGGTTAAGAGAATTACTGTTAAGTTGGCTCTTGTCTGTCTACCAGCTAAGATTTTTTTTTTCAGAGGAAGGTGTAAAACCCAGCATAATACATAGCCTCTAACCATGCAATATTACACACCACTGGGGAAAAATTCTTTCAAGGTTGGTAGTACCCAATTTTTGACCAGGAGATTTCTTTTATACTTCTTCACAAGCCATACAAATCTTCACATGGTTTTATTTTCCAAAACAAATGCTTCAACTTTTTTCCTAGTAGCCTAGCTACAACTCTACAAAAACAAACCTAGAGAGTCACATATGGAGGAAAAACAAGTTTAGCTAAGGATATAGTTCAAAAAGCACCTTCTAGTAAGAGCATAAAGCCCAGATTGATCTAAGAACACTGTAAATACTTACAACCTTGAAACTATATAGTTTAAAAAAACTATCTGTAACTACAATTAATGGATGGTACATTTCCAAGATAGAAATGACAACTGAAAACATTTATGATTAACCTTTGTAAAAAAAAAAAAAAAAAAAAAAATTGAGGGCCTAGACATTTAATTGACTATGCTAAAAGTGTTAGTGTGAATGTAAATTTTTCAGAAAAATATACATGTATCTCATGAACTATTATATATCATATATTCAATCAATCAACCTAACAAATACCTGACAAAACCATAAAATACGTATTTTTAACAGTCCAAAATCCAAATGGTTCCAACTGATTACCATAAAACCAGAATATGTACTAACATGTTCCTCTCAATATTATAAATGGAAATGAGCAATTTATTTACTACCACAAATATAAATTCTCTATTTCTCACCTCAATACTAAAGCAAAAGTTTTGGAGGTTAATTTTGTTGTTTGATTTACCCTTTATTTAAAAATGTACTCTGACACACATGCATGCCATCACACACATACACAATAGATAACCAACCACATTTAACATTTCCCAGATTTCTTGTGTAACTCAGTAACTACTCCACAAAGTTCTGTCAACTCCAGCTTCAAGCCTGAAGTCAATCTAAGAGAGCCAATAGAAAGTACACCTGTGCAATTACTGCATTTCCTATTTCAGAATCCTGAGCAGGATACAGAATAACTGAGTGCATTTGCAGCAATAACGCAAAACTCAAATTATGCAGAAACCACATTACAAAAAAAAGCCAGCCTGTAATGTTGCTATTAAAAAGCCATAAATACAGGAGTATTACTTTAGTTTCAAATAACCACCAACTTAGGACCCTCTATGGGTAAGTAAACATTAAAATTAAAAGATGATCTCATAAAAAATTACAGCATGAAAATATTCCTAGAAGAAAAACTGTAAGAAAAAAAAGCAACTCACAAAATATACTATCTAGACTGGATCACATAACAAACTGAGTAAGAAATTTACCCTCAAATAATAAGTCAAAGAAAATGAGAGAGAATGAAAGACAATGCAAATTACAGTATTCCATTCCACAGTATCCCCTTTTTCTTAAAGATGTAATAATCCCTTTGAACGTTTTCAAGTCACTCAGAAAGTCAACAAAAAATAATTCTGAAAACAAGCTGGTTACCTAAGCCACCAAAATGTCATGCCATATAGAAATACTCTACTGAAAAACTATTCCATGACACAGTTCCAAACAAGAAGTTTCATTTATTTTTTTAAATTCTGAAAGTCAGAATTTTAAAAAGGAGTTTCCAAAACAAAGAGAAAAAATTTCCCAAAGGTTACAAAGTTTCATTAACTATCTTAACTCTTTTACTAAGCATCACCTTTCTGCCCCTTAGTGGATACCAAGCAATCAATAACAATGTCACAAAAGAATGTTTACCAAGATGGAGAGGTGGGTGTCACCTATAATGATTTCGTATGAGAAATGTAAACGATCCTAAAAGTGGTAGGGGAAACTTTCACCTTCCTACAACCACACTTTATTTGTATTAAATGTTTCTCAGGCTGAAAATTAGCAAGAGCTTCGAGACTGTTTGGTGTGTAAGGTTTGCTTTTGTTTTTGCTAAAAACAAATCTCTCCATAAGTCCCTTATTTCCAAATACTGTGGAAAAGTCACTACTACTCACCGCAAGTAATACTGTTTTAAAGCAAAGGCAGCGTTAGAACAACTTCTGGGAAAGTTGAACTCTTCAACAATTTCTCCCCACTGATTCTTCTCAGAAACCTGGTAAAAACACAGGCACACTTGTCTCAAAGTGCACAATCCAAGGAAACCTTAACCTAACTATGAAATAAATACCCATTCTACAGAGATCCGTAGATACCCAAGGCATCAATGGGTGTTTCGGATCGATCCGTAAGAGTTACTGAGCCAGGGCTTCTTGAATCACTGTGTTTTCACCAGAGAGCCCTGTATTTAATAGCACTTGTTTTGTTTGGGGGGGTTTGGTGGGTTTGTTTTGTTTTTCAAGCCCGGACAATAACCAATCGCAAGTCCCTCTGTCGCCCCCTTTTAAATCTCTACGCGGTCCGTTTACGCTTAAAAAAAAAAAAGTTCAAAAGGATCAATACTGTTCCGGACAGCGACGTCCGCGGGTTCTGGGGGGGCCGGGGCCGGAGCCGATTCCGATCCCTCTCCCAGATCTATCCATCTCCATAGGCCCTTCTTTGAGGCCTACAGCTTCTGCCTAGCCTTGAAGCCTAAGATGGCTATTTGGAGACAGGTCCTGGTTTCTTTTGTTAGCCGTATAAACCGAGGGCGACGGGGCCGAGGCTGTGCCCCCGGTTGCCGGGATCATTTCGCAGCCGATTATCGATGTTAAACCTGCCCGCGCTAATTTTGAGTTGCACGAAAACTGCTCTCAGAGTCTGTGTGTCTCTGTGTCTCCGCCTGTGCTAGAGCGGCAGCGGCGGCAGAGCTGACTCGAGAGCGAGCGGGCGGCGCGGGCGCGGGGCGGGCGCGGGGCTCGGGCGGGCGCCCCGCACACCCGCACTCCCCGCCGCGGCGCTCAGACCCCGCCGGGCCGGCCGGGCACCGGGCAGGACGCGAGCCGGCGCCGGGCCGCCCGCCCGCCCGAGCCCCGCGCCGGCCGCGCGCACGCGAGCCACCAGGCCAAAAACAGCCCCGCCGCCGTCCGCCTCCGTGCCACCGGCTGCGAGCGAAAAGAACGCCTTTTGCCCCCGCGGGCCACCCCGCCAGCCCCGAGCGCCCACTGCGGGGTCAAAGGAGACTTTTCGGAGGAGGCCAGAGAGAGGGAAATACAAATTAAAACTTCCACTCACCTTCGCGAATCCGCCTAAAGTAGTGACTCTGGTGTAGAGACCGTGAAGATCCAGCTCCTTCCCACCCACCGCAGGGATCTTTTTAAAAGGCGACCTGCGGGAGAGAGAAAGCCCCGCACTTGTCAGCCGGGACCCCGCGCCCGGCCCGGGCGGGAGAGCCCCGTTCGCCCCAGCTCGCCCGGCGCTGCCCCCCCGGTTCTGCTCTCACCCTCTGCTGTGGTGGAACTGCCGCAGCTCGTCCAGGAAAGCGAGTCCCTTTCTCCGCTCGTCCGGAGGCGCCTTCCCCGTCGAGTTTGCCATTATTTTTTCAAAGGAGGTTTTTTAAAAACCCAGATCGGTGTTTTAAAAGCGCCCCCCGCTCCCAGCGCTTCCTACCAGAGCCCGGAGCCCATTCCTCGGCCGGCGGCGGCGGGGCTCAGTCATGGGCCGGCGGTGGCGGCGGCGGCGGCGGCGGCGGCGGCGGCGGCGGCGCAGGGAGGGAGGGAGGGAGGGGGAGGAGGAGGAGGAGGAGGGGAAGGAGGGAGCAGGAGGCCAGGGGGAAAGGAGGGAAGGAGGGAGGGGAATTTCTAAAAAAGTTTAAAGAAATCGGAGCGAAACTAGAGGGGCAGGCGACTGCCGGATCCGCGCGAAGCCGCGGGGCGAGCGCGGCCCCCACCCCTTCCTTCCCTCCCTCCCTCCCTCCCCGCGGCCCGGCTCTCGCCCGCCTCTCAGCGCCGCCGGCCCAGGCGGCTCGGCCCGGGGACGCGATTCAACATGGTGCTGCAGCCGGGGACGCGCGAGCGGACGAGGGGCAAGGCGGGCCGACGGTGAGGGGCCGGGGCGGCCGGAGGCCCGAGAGTTTCGGCGGCGGCGGCGGCGGCGGCGGCAGGGCTGGGGCAGGCGGGGCTGGGGGTGGGGAGGGGGAGGTGTGTGTGGTGGTTTGTGGAAAGCGGGGTGACAGCGTGTATTCCGGCCCCAGCTCCGCGGGGCCCTCGCACACATTCACGCGCGGCCTCGGCCACGGCGGCCCGGGCGTCCTCCGGCAGAGGCACCGGCGGCAGCCGAGCCGCTGCGCGCCGCCCGCCCGCTTCCCTCCCCGCCAGCCTCCCTCTCTGCCGCCGCCGGTGCCGCCGCCACAGCCCGCCAGCTAGTGCAGCACAGCGACCCCCGAGGGCCGGCCGCGGCACTGCGCCTGGCTCCACACCGCCCCGGCAGCTCCTCGCGGGGAACAATAGACTCGGCTCGCCGGGCTTAGGGTTCATCTGCAATGTGCCGCACATTTCACACGCACACAAAGCCTGAGGAAAGGGGGGCGGCGCGGGGAAACGGCCACTACCGGTTGTTCCGGGGTTAGGGGTGGAGGCGATGTTCGCGTCCCCGGCCCGGCTGGTGGAAGGGCCGCCACGGAGTCCCCGCCCGCCCCACAAAACCGGTGTGGCGCCGGAGGGTAAGGGATCTCTGAGGGGCAGCTCCTCCAGCTCTGCCACAGTCCCCGAGCGGAATAAAGTCAATGGCTTACCTTTTTAGGGTTTTTTTAGGTTTAAGGGAATCGCCTTTTCTGAGCCTTATGGTAGTATTTTGGGGCCTAATTAGCACATTTTCCATGAATTATCCACAAGCTAACTTTAACAAACTATACACTAAATGCAGTGTGAACTGTCCTAGTTCTGCAGAAATAGAGTAATGCTCTTAATACATCTTGCCTTTGGTTGGTTTCACGTATCAAACTGGATTATTCTATGACCAAAGTTATGCAAACAGTAATTAAACTAGTTGGGAAGCAATCCGTCGAACTTTGACAATAATAATTAACGTTTATATTTTTATAGTAAGTTATCCTGAAGACTGCTGCACTTAAGATATCGAATAAAACCTATTTTTCCTTGCTTTCTCGCAAATGTCTTAAGTGTGATTCTTGTTTAAAATATTTTTGAGGGTTAAAAAGAAAAGATTAGCTTAAATGGGAGCTACAAAACATCTCAACATGCACTATCACCCAAGTTTACATTTATAAGGGGTATTGGAGCCAGCCCTTGGCCACAAATGTTATAATTAAGCTGACAGTCTGCGAAGCCTGTTATTACCATTTTAGTGACGGCCACTACGGGCAAAGTCACTAACACAAGGTCACAGGGGAGTAAGGGTCTGGATGGGTTATTTCAGGTGGTCATTCCGATGGGAAGGTATATTTGGTGGTGAAAAATTATGCAAGATAGCCCAGCGTGCTTCCGGTGCTCACTCTAGGAAACAGATTCGTTTCCCAACTAAAGTTTTTCTCTTAAATGGGGTCGGGTCTGAATAAGGCTGTAGCCAGCAAGTTCCTGACACCCCAGGACCAGTGAGTGTCTCAGAAACCGGCGAGGGGCGGAGACCGGCCAGGGGAGGTGGAGAAGCTGGGCCCCGGCGGGAGACGTAGGGAGGTGGTTGGAGGGAAGCCGGTCAGCTATCCCTTCCCCCACCGGTCCTCTTAGGGGGTGTGGAGATGTGGGCCACAGAGCTGCGTGGCCCGGGCTGTGCGGATTCCCTGAACGCCGCACTTGCGCACAGCCCCTTACGTAACCGTCAGTGCCGGGGATTCCCTAGAGGGGGTCATTCTATTCAACCATTACACACACCCCGGGCTCTGCCGCCGTGCCGCCGCCGCTGCCGCCTCACAAAATGGCGGCGCCCATAGAGGAGACAGCAGCCGGCTCCTCGGCCCCATTTTGTAGGAGGCGAGAGATCTGTCAACGTGGGTTAGCTCTGCTGAGGATGCATTCGAGTCTGGGAATCTTATACTTAAGGGATGGAGCCTAGAGGACCACAGTATATGGAAAATGTCAACGACTTTTAGCACGTCCACGCTCTTTGACTTTTTCATTTTCTCGAAGGAAGTGCCAGAAGCCGCCGGAATAATTGTAACTAAGGGGAGAAGGGGCCGCTGAGGCTCCGAGGACTCGCCGCGACGCCTCGGTGGCTTTGGTTGCCCCTCCTGGCTCCCTGCGGCGCGCCGGGACGTCGCCGAGGGTTGCCCGGGCGGCCTCCGCCACCCCACCGGTGCAGGGAGACTCTCCGGGAGTTGGTCGGTGCCGCAGTGCACAGCCCCGTCGTCTGCATCGTGGGGTCGGGAGCTCCGGAGGCCGCTGCTCCGGGGAGGCGCGGTGGCGGGAGCCGGCGGAGCTCGCGGATCCCCACGGCCATGGAGGCCGGCGGTCGCGGTCGGGGCCGGGTTGGTGCGCACCGGGCTGGAGTGGGAACGAAGGCGCGGACACTGAAATTCAAGTCGTGGTTTCGAGTTGGCTGTTAGGACGTCTTTCCTAGTTTTCCAGTCTGTAGTGGGCAAAAATCGAAAGGCAGAATGGAGAGGCGACATATTTTTACTTTTCAAGGGGAGGTTGCCACTTGTGAGTCGGCTGAGATTACTCTGTGTGTGAACACGAACGTGCATATACAGTAGCGTTTTGCTTTTTAGGGCAGGTATTAAAGGCTTGAGGCTTGAAGTGATACTAAAGCCTTTTTTAAAAAAAATTTAAGATGTGATGTGGAAATGATGAGTTGGCTTTTAAGAAATTCCTGTTCTGTAGACGAGGCTATCTTCGAACATAGAGTCCTACCATGTATCTGATGGGAGTTTTAAATCCTTAACACTTTGTGTATGTTATAGTCAAAGTAAAAGCATAAACGTGAAACTTAAGGTTAGATTACTTACCCGGTTGAATTTACTCGTGATTATAAAATTGTAAGACGAAAGTAAGCTGTTAACGATACACGCTTGTAAGAGTAATCCAAAGTTTAAAACGAGATGAGATTCATCTGTTGAAACGCATGCATTACAGGAATAATTGATTTTTAAGTGTACTTTTCTAGCTGAGGCAGTCTTTTGTGTTTACATAACTTTTTCTTTTGAGGTGTTTTGGTTTTGTTTATTTTAACCCTCCTATTTTCTGTACTGCTCTATGCTGGCTGCGCCTCAATCGCTGAATTCTACAGCCTATCCCCTGCCACAACTGGTTGCTACTGCTGGTGTGTGGACTTCTGCTCCTGTCTGTTCCTATTGTTGTCCTTTAGATTTAATAAGTTTGCTTGCCACTAATCAGTCTGCATCTCTTGCAAGAACAACATAGTTAGCACCCTAGTAGCCAGAGAATATTTTTTTAGGTGATTGCACTCAAGTAACCCTAGTGCATAGTATTACGTTTCTTATTACCATATTGCATTTCCTATAGTGGGCAGCATAGAGCAGGTGGATCCTGGAAAAGTGATGTTAAAGACGTGCTGACAGTTTTACAACAACATTCACCCACTAATAAGATAGAAAATAAAATATAGTTCGTAGTTTTCAAGTATTAATGGAAACTGCTCCTCTAAAAAAATTACCAGTAAGTGATATTGCTGAAACTCAATTTGTATAGTTTACTGTCATAATGAGAAATAATGCAAAGCCTTGCTGTTAATTGTAACTACAAACCCTACACATCATAATTAGAGGTTTCTGTTTTATATGAATCTTTGATTCTTATCAGCGTTAATATTAGCCAAGAAATTATAGTAAATTAAAAATTCCCTTATTCTACTAAACTATCTGATTTAAAATCACGCATGTCAGGTTACAACAGCTGAAATCACTTCATTGAGGAATTAGTAAGTCAACTCCATTGACTTCCCATTGACTCCCATTTTAGGTCACTATGATTTAAAAGAACAGTTCGGCTGGTTAAACAAGACTATTGATGTTAAATTGATATTTCTTTAAAGATGATGTTAGAATAAAGATGTTGGTATACTCCTTTAGCCTGTAACTACTGCTGTACTTTCTTCTTCTTTTTTTTTTTTTGTAGAGACAGAGACTCACTTTATCGCACTCGGTGGAGTGCCATGGCATCACACAGCTCACAACAACTTCCATCTCCTGGGCTTAGGAGATTCTCTTGCCTCAGCCTCCCGAGTAGCTGGGACTACAGGCGCCCGCTACAACGCCCAGCTATTTTTCTGCAGTTCAGCCGAGCCTGGGTTTGAACCCGCCACCTTCGGTATATAGGGCTAGTGCCCTACTCGATGAGCCACTGGTGCCGCCCTGCGGTACTTTTTTCTGTGAGCTGATTTGTCTTATTTGAAAGTTTGATTACAATATCAAATCAGACTTGGGGCCTTTCTATTCTGATGGTAATTCTAAGGAGTATTTGGCAACTAAGCTTTCAAAGGTGAGGAGATACTTTATTCTGTTGTAGATTAGGGTAATTTTAATGCAGATGCCCTGAATCTGTTTCTGAATGATTTGGTTCCGAAGGTACTAGTAAGCTTTTTGGGATTTTTGAAAAATTTCTTTTCACTATGTGTTAGTGATTTTGCTTTGTACATAAATACTGTGTGATTTAGTTTTTTAAGTAGTACTTTTCAATTAAAAAGATTTTAATAAGACTTAACTAAAAATTAAATTTTAGTCAGGTAACAGCAATATTCCTGGGAGAGGCATTCCCACTGGTGCTTTGGACAAGGAGTTGGTCTCATTAGTTGTTTAGGTCATTTATCTAGTCCTCAGTTTTTTAAGTTGTTATGGGTCTAATGTGCTACTTTTGTCCGATCCTGTTTATTTCATCTATTTTGATCATTTTAAAGTTTTCCACAAACTGCTCATTATACACAGTTTATAGTATTTTAGTAATTTGTTTATAGTATTTAATAACTTGGAAAAACTTCAGGAGATAAATAATGCTAAATAATAAATACTAAACGAAGATACTATTTATTTGTTATCCATGTGGATAACTCTGAATCAAAAGGTTATAAGTAATGAAGCTGGGTGCCAGCTACTCAGGAGGCTGAGGCGAGAGGTTCCTTGAGCCTAGGAGTTCAAGGTCAGGCAACATTTTAAGACCCTGTCTCAAAAAGAGGGGGAGAGGATGGTTATAATGAATTATTCAGACTAGAGTGTTGTTAATTTTTAAGAAATAGAATCTTTAACATAGAGTTAAACTGAAAATTCTGCTTAGAATAACAACAGTTAAATAGGTACAAAACAGCATCACATTAATGTAAGGATTAGGGTTACTCCGGGTACTCTACTGTTAATAACAAGCATTTAAGTCACAGTCTTTGAAAACTTGGATCTGCAAAAAATAAGATTCCAATAATTAACTTTTTAATTATGGGAAAGGCAAAGGAATATTCAGTGAATGTAAAAAATACACTACTGAGCAAACAAACAAATTGTTTTAATGAATTTTGATTTTGTTTCAATTTTTTGGTACATTGACTCTTCTTGACATTGCACTTTGCTATTAATTAAAAAAAATTAAACCCCAAAGACAAATTAATTTTGTATTTAATGCAGATTTAATTCTTGACTAGCTATAAAGCTTAAGGAGTTGGCGGACTTGTTGGCAAAACAATAGAATTGGAATTAGGCTGAAATGCAAAACCGTGTAATAATTAGGTTTCTTGAAAGTATATGCAATTTTTCCTTCATAACTACATGAATCAGAGTAGTATTGACTTAATAATTGGATTTATTTAGCTTTTATTTTTCTCTGAAAACATATCACAAACTATAGATACCATCATAGTAGCAAGTCAGCCAGGGCCAATATAAATTGGTGAAGTTTATTGCTATGCATTAAGGAATATGCTACCCAAGTGAAACAATTTTTTAAAGATGTCATGACTCTTTAACATGATTTGTAATACGTAGAACTCAAAAGTATTCTAGGATATTTGTGGGATAATGTACATGAGAAATATTTATAAATAGTGCTTTGGGAGTATAAAATAATTGACAATATTTTGCAGTTAACTACAATGCCTCCAGGTATTCAAGATGAAAATTTTAGAGTATTGTGTGTGCCAGATTTTTATAACCAAATTTCCTTCCTATTAACAATACTAACATTAGTAACATTTATCCATCAGTAATTATAAATAACGTAAATAAATATGAGTGTAGATCCTGTTTCTAATGTCTGTGCATTTAGACGTTTTCTATTTATGACACCCAGTGTCAATCAGAGGTTAAATACTGGTCCACCTTTTTCTCTGGAAACTGAAAAGAAGCTTCCCTTTCATTAGGGTATGTGGGAATTTGCTCTCCTTCCACTGAACTGAATCCATCCTTCACACTATTTGCTAGCCTCAGTTGTTTTTCTGCTCCATTAAAATTGGGGCTACCAAAAATAGTGCTATCACAACTACATCCTCGGTGAGTTTGTGCCCGTTGCAGATACCATCTTTCCTGTCAATTCCTAAGAGATTTTTGAAATAATAGTATATTCCTAGCTAGATAATAGATTCAATTTGTGGTTTCTCATAGTGATCAAAGAGTCCATGAGCCCTGTAAAATGAGATGCATTTTCTTCCATTTATCTAGGGAGCAGTTCTCAGTAGGCATGAGCATCTTGAAGTGCCCTATGATACACAAAAAGTTAAACCTATATTTGCTAAAGACAAGTAGTAGGTTTAGTGGATTGCTTCAGGTGCTGCTTATTATTTTATGTATTATTGGCCCCTTGGGAAAAGCCGTTTGAAACTTTAATTAAGGAATACCACTTTAGTTTATCAAATAGAATTGCAGCAAACAAGCAAACAGGAGCAATGTCTCCTGTTTCTAAAGGAGAACTATGTACAATACATCTTTACCAAAAAAGTTTACATTACATAACTGTGTTTGGTTTGCCCCCTATTGAAAATGTGTAGATGAAGAATTACATTAATTATAAATAGGCTCCAGGGAAGATAGATTCTCATAGGATGTTGCCCAATAAAAATAAATTTTCAAAAAATTAAAAAACAAATGGCTTGGTGCTTATGGCTCAAACAGCTAAAGGGCCACCACATACACCTGAGCTGGTGTGTTCGAATCCAACCTGGGTCTGCCAACCAACAAGTGACAGTTGCAACTAAAAAAATAGCCGGGCGTTGTGGCGGGTGCCTGTAGTCCCAGCTACTTGGGAGGCGGAGGCAGGAGAATCGCTTGAGCCCAGGAGGTGGAGGTTGCTGTGAGCTGTGATGCCCCAGCACTCTACCCAGGATGACAGCTTGAGGCTCTGTCTCAAAAAAAGAAAAAAAAAATTTTTTTTAAGATTAAAATAGGCTCCGAATATAATTCTTGACCAAATTGGGAATGCTTAGGGATATATGAATTTACTAACATTTTGTAAGTAGTAGTGTTGTTCATGTATGTGCTTGTGTTGATGTGTGACATTCATTGGAATGTTTTTTATGGTTTGGCCAGATCACACTGCCATGTTCCTGTTCTGCTTTGTGCTTACTTGCTCTGGTGTTATTTGCTACAGTTGTACCTAAGTTTTAGCCTAGCTAAACCTTGCTTTTGTAAAGATCATCCACAGGGCTAATTTAGCCCAAATCATGTGTGAGCCCAACATAAAATTTGAACTTTAAGGATACTACTGCAGGCGTAACCTTTTTGTAAAAATGTTAAGCTAGTTCAGTCCTAATCTGTGCAAATTCCAAATTGTTCATGGATATTAGTAATACGTTAATTATTTTTGTGCCTTTCGGGGGGGGGCATTTAGATTCTTGTAGGAAAAATTATTACTTAAAATCCACAACTCTGTGTATTTTGTGGGGTGAAGAGGGGAAGTTAGCATCCCAACATTTTTTTTTTTTCTTTGAGACAGAGCCTCAAGCTGTCGCCTTCGATAGAGTGCTGTGGCATCACAGCTCACAGCAACCTCCAGTTCCTGGGCTCAAGCAAGTCTCCTGCCTCCACCTCCCAAGTAGCTGGGACTACAGGCACCCACCTACAACGCCTGGCAATTTTTTGGTTACAGCCGTCATTGTTGTTTGACAAGCCCCGGGCTGGATTCGAACCCGCCAGCTCAGGTGTAAGTGGCTGGTGCCCTAGCCTGTTGAGCCACAGGCGCCGAGCCCCCAACATGTTTTATATAGGTATGTTAACACTTTCCATTTTGGCCCATTCCCTACTGAACCAAAAGGAAAGGGCATATTTGAGAGAAAACATGTGCTTTATTCAGACCTCAGTAATTAGGCGCTTGATTTAAGGTATACCTTGAGCTCATTCTTAAGATGTAAACATTTTACCGTAAGCCTTCTGATTCTCAAACCAGTGCTTGTCCTATTAAACATTCTTTCTGTCTTGCTAATCCAATTTCCAGAATGAAGTTAGTTGGTAAGCAAATAAGCATAAAGCCATAAATGTATCTGAATCATTTATAACTTAAAAAGTAGTATATAAAACTTTAAGCAGAAATCATTGATAATGAAAGTGACAAAAAAGTAAAAGTAATATTAAAGTAGGTAAAAGGCCTTATTTTTGATAATTATTGGCAAAGCTGAGCTCAGATACAGGGTATGGGACTTCTCAGGCAATACTTTACCTTAGGTTAGAATCTGCATGAACTTCCTTATAATTTCTTCTTAGATCTTCTTTGCCGTTGTGCACTACTTATTAAATAACCAGATAAGAACATTTGAAATGAATCTTTTAAGGCTACAACTTATATAACATTTTTATAAATATTACTCCTACATATATATAGACTAATATTTTTAGCCTCGCTACAATACCTTGTACAATTTTATAACTGCCAAGTGGCCTATAAAAGGCCACCAGCCCATGTAAAAAAGGTCCTACCTCTGTCTGGTGCAGCTTGAAAAATTCTTTCTAACATGGCTTGAATTGCTAGGAAAAAAGGGGGCATCTTTCCTTGCCAATGAGAGCACACACCCTTCCTCTGCTGGCTAAATTGAAATCTAAGCTATGTGATTCTACAAGACATTAGTATAATGGCCATTTTCTCAGTAGTGAGCAGATTTACAGAAGTAGTCTTATTGTTACCTTATTTTAATAGTTTTGATCTAAGATTGTATATAACCTCATTTGATGAGAATGTTATGACTATTTCTCCCTTGAGAAGTACTGGAAGATAAAAGCCAGGACAAATACATGTGACATTGAGTGAGCATGGGCTCAATAAATGAAGTAAGTATCTTCTGCAAATTATCATACTCTTATTTCTTAAAGTCACAGGTTAAATCCAGGGGTTTCACCCAATGTCAGAGTGCCAAATGACATTTTTAGGGCAGCTTAGGCTAAGCAGCTCAGGTACCATTAATAATAATACAAGAATTCAGGAACATCAATTGCTAAATATAAGGCAGGTACCTTCATGTTTTCTCGTAATATTTTATCATAATAAACCAGTGTTATACTCTGAATATTAAAGTTGTTTACCTCTAATTGTCTAAACATTGCCCATTAATTCAAGTAAAGGCACTGGTGTATGGTAGGGGTTTCTCCCTTAGTGTTCTGTGGTAATTGACAACACATCTAGCACTTAAGGAAAGTATTGTTACTGTAACTGTTGAGTTATCAAATCCAAGAATATAAGAGCAATAACCAGATAAAGCTTCATTTTTGTAGTAAAATGAGTTTTACTTGGCCTTTGGTAGTTGACACACCCCACATTGTAATTGAGAGTCAATAACAAAACAGAAAGTTCAGGAAAGATAGAGTAGTGCTAAGGTCTGAATGTTGAAATCCTAACTGCTAAGGCATTAGGAAGTGGTACCTCGGGAAGGTGCCCTCCTAAGTTGATGCCCTAATAAAAGATACCCCGGAGAACTGGTTTGCCCCTTCTGCCATATGAGGTTACAGCAAATACACTATCATTTAGGAAGCAGGACCTCACATAGACATCAAATCTGCCAGTGCCCTGATCTGGAATTTCTTAGCCTCCAGAACTGTAAGGAACTAATGTTCATGAGCCATTCAGTCTATGGTATTTTGTTATATCTGCCCGAACAGACTAAACAACAAGACGCCGTCCTCACAGTGCTCACGCGGTGTCATGCACTTGTCATTCTAGTTGTACCATTTGCCAGTCTTCTCTGATGAAAGAGACATTAGCAGTCCTGCTTTCCCTTGCTTTGAGTCACACGTGTCAAGTAAGGATTTATTTTCCAAGAAGAAAGTGATTAAACAGATTATTTGCAGAAAAGTTTTCAGAGCAGATCTGCCTTAAAAGTTATGTAGTCTTTGGACCTAGTTCAGAAGTGGCCAAGGCCAAACCTTAAAGCATAAAAGCAAAAGTTGGACTGTACTTAAGGGAAACAAATTGCAATCTAGTTAAGAACTATCAATAAGTATTCTTGACAAGTATCTTGTCAGAGACAAGACCTTCTTATTGACAGATAGGCAATGTGAAGTGCTATCTTCCGGAAATATCCTTCTTGGTACAGGTCTGGAAGGATTTTTGGACTTGTTTAAAACATGAGGTTGAATTTTCATTGTTAATCAGGGTTAGGACAGAAGGTCCACCAGCTGTCTAGATAGGCTTTGCTCTACCAGAAGCAATCTGTAAGCTGTGCTACTAGTCTTGTGATTCAAGTGGGAAGTGTCCAAGAAATTTTCTTCTAGGTCGGGCACAGTGGCTCATGCCTATAATCCTAACACTCTAGGAAGCCCAGGCAGGAGACTCACTTGAGCTCAGGTGTTGGAGACCAGCCTGAGAAAGAGTGCGACCCTGTCTCTACTAAAATAAAGAAATTAGCCAGGCATTGTGGTGCATGTCTGTAGTCCCAGCCACTTGGGAAGCTGAGGCAGGAGAATTGGACCCAGGAGTTTGAGGTTGCTGTGCGCTAGGCTGACACCCCAACAACAGAATGAGACTGTCTCAAAAAATATATATAATTTTTTTCTTCTAGACACTGTCCCCAAGAAACCAAAAATTAATAAGAAATTGCTTAAAAGGAAAGATGACCATCTTAAACATGAAGCATAGATCCAAGACAGAAGACCTTTGAACCTGATGAGTACTTAGGATGACTTGAAAATGTACCCTTAGCTGAGGTTCATTCTGTGCCCTCCACTATAATGAACCTGAACAGTCTATAATCTTGTTGCTTAAGAAAAATGTATGCCTGGCTGCTTAAGTTTAGTTTCAACAGGATCCCATCTATAATAGATGCTATTCTATCACTATTATTTTTAGACAGAGAGGTAGCAAAGGCTTTGAAAAATCTACAGGACCTCATAAACTCCTTTTATAGTCTAACTTTGGAAGTGTATTCCCTGATTATTATAAACAGACAAAATGCTATTCCAAACCAAGCAATGAAGATTTCTGCCAACAATCATTATGTCAGCTCGCTTGCGTATAAATATGTTTCTACCCATCCTATGAAGTAAGTACACATAATCACTCATCTATTTTTATGAACTTCATATGTATAATACTAACCTAATTATTTACAGGAGGCTCCTATAAGGAGGATGATTTTGTATATTCATTAATTTTTGTTATTTGTAAAGTTTGCAGCTGATCTTGAAGTATTAGATCTGAATGAGTTAGCCGAGGAAATGAGTTGGTTAATAAAGAGCCAAGATAACTGAATAAGAAATCTCCACAGTCTTAGTTTAGTAACAGTAAATTGTAAAGCTAATAGCAGAGGAGGCTGTAAGGATTAGAAATTTTAGCTCCTCCAGAAGTGAGGAGTCTTTATTGTTTTTGTAATTGTATGCAATCAAGAACACCCAAAAAGCTTAAAGAGAATCAGTCATTTATGAGTAGTAAAAGTATAATCTTAGATGAGGATATAGCACTTTCTTGCCACCTAGGAAAAATATGGAAAAAGCAAAAAAAAAATTTTTTTAGAGACAGTCTCACTTTATCGCCCATGGTAGAGTGCTGGGGCATCACAGCTCACAACAACCTCCAACTCCTGGGCTTAGGCGATTCTCTTGCCTCAGCTTCCCAAGTAGCTGGGACTACAGGCGTCCGCCACAGCACCCGGCTATTTTTTCTTGCAGTTTAGCCACCCTCAGTAAATGGGGCCAGCGCCCTACCCACTGAGCCACAGGTGCCATCTGAAAGCAAATTTTTACTACCTTGTGTTGAGAATAGACTGTATCCAGAGATTAATTTATTTTTGTTCCTCCATTCTACTAGGTCCCTCTACAATATTTTTTACAAAGTGTTTGTTTTATTTTGGTCATAGCACCTATTATTATTTCCTAAGACAGGGTCTCACTCTCTCTGTCCCCCTGGCTAGAGTACAATGGTGTGATCATAGCTCACTGCAACTTCAAATGCCTGGGCCCGGCTCGGCACCTGTGGCTCAACGGGCTAAGGCACCAGCCACGTACACCTGAGCTGGAGGGTTCGAATCCAGCCCAGGCCCGCCAAACAACAATGACGGCTGCAACCAAAAAATGGCCAGGTGTTGCGGCGGACGACTATAGTCCCAGCTACTTGGGAGGAGGCGGCAAGAGACTCACTTGAGCCCAGGAATTGGAGGTTGCTGTGAGCTGTGATGCCACGGTACTCTATCCAGGGTGACAGCTTGAGGCTCTGTCTGAAAAAAAAAAAAAAAAAAATGCCTGGCTCAGGAGCTTCTCCTGCCTCAGCCTCCCAAGTAGCTAGGACTACAGGCACATGCCACCACATCTGACTGACATATATATATATGTATTTTTTTTTTTTTTTTGTAAAGATAAGGCCTTGCTATGTTGCCCAGGTTGGTCTCAAGCAATCCTCCACCTTGGCCTCCCAAAGTGCTGGGATTGCAGTTGTGAGCCACTATGCCCAGTCCCTATTTAAATCAATTTAGACAATCAAAACTCTTGAAGAAATCATACACAATAAGAGATTTATGTATCTTTAAATCACCTGTTTTTTAACTTTTAGAACTATTTTTAGTCTTCATAAAGCATATTTTACAGTTACAAATAGTTGTCTATTGCTTTGGGAAGCTACTTGTTATTCTTTCCCATTTCTTAACCCTATACCTAAAATTATTTCAGAATACTTTACCAAGAATTTACAAACTTGCCCTTTATTTTCTAAAAAATTGAAAGCTGTTAAAAGTTTTGTTTTTCCAGTGCCTTAGCTAATATGTAAGAATACATTTTTTTAATCGTATGCCCAAAGCAATGTTTCCCAGCGTACTGTGATCTGTTGATAGGTATTAGGGGGGAAAAAATTATGCAGTCACATAATTTCAGGAAATGCCAAGTTAAGCAAAATTAAAGTTTATTGCAATACTTCTGAGGGCCTTTAATATCCTCCTATACTCTCGTCTGTGTATAGCCTGTGTCCCAAACGTACCTGCCCTTTCAATGGGATGGGTGTTCTAAGAAAAATACTAGGAAGTGCTGACCTGAATATTGTTAAACATTGAACACATATATCTAAATGTGCTGTATCAGAAGGGCTGAATCCTTTGCTGGAGTGTGAGCTCCTTAAGGGCAAGGACTCATCTCTTATAATCCCATGCTGCATAGGACCAATACAATGCTCAATATATTTTATTAAATATATCGATATAAATCTAATAGCACTTAAAAGCAAACCTAGTAAACTTCTGATGTGTTGAAGTTAATTATTTTGAAATGACTTGTGTATTTTATTGTGTGTCCTTTTTTCCTTCTCTACACTTGGAAGTAGAGTTTGAAATTTAGGATGGTGATCAGCTCTTTTTGTCTATTGAAAAGTTATAGAGCTAATTGTATAATAGATCTGTTCATAAACTGTGGAATGTTTCAAAACTTCCAAATTCTGGTTCATTTAATCTCATTCTTCTTTATACCCTTCTGGGAATCTGAAACATTTTTCTTCTTCTTCTTCACTCCTAATTCCTACCTCCCAAGAAGATAATTTGTCTACTTATACATATTCCCACTTCTTTCTGGAGTCCATATAGTTTCCCAGAATTCATGGAATCTCCCCCTACCCATTCCTATGTCTCCATATTATAGACCTTCTCCCAGTACTTTACATAGGTTCCCTGCCTCATCTGCCAGCGGCCCCTTGGAGTTCTGAAGATGATAGACACGTGTACCAAAATGAAAGGGCTCCATGTCAGCACCAGTAGTAATAGGTCCTCAATCCTATGCAGCAAGGACGTTTTGGAAAGTCTCAGTTACCAGGTATAATAGGTATTTATAGGAAAGCTAGAGAATTTTGCCATCTTTTTAGTGGAAAGGGAAATCTATGGATTCCTTGGAAATTTGGGGGCTTTTTAAGATGTTCAAATAGTCTTAAATATTCCAGCTGGGGATATGATAATATTAAAGACCATAAATTGTAATAAATTGTCAGGAGCAAATGGGCAAAGGAAAATATAGGCATTCTTTGAATTAAAAGTTTAAACAGAGAAAACAAGAAAGAATAATGTGGTTCAGCACCTGTAGCACAGTGGTTAAGGCGCCAGCCAGATACACCAAGGATGGTGTGTTTGAACCTGGCCCAGGCCAGCTAAACAAAGACAACTGCAACAAAAAATAGCCAGGCATTGGGGCGGGCACCTGTAGTCCCAGCTACTTGGGAGGCTGAAGCAAGAGAATCGTGTAAGCCCAAGAGTTTGAGGTTGCTGTGACCTGTGATGCCAGGGCACTCTACCAAGGGTGACATAGTGAGACTCTGTCGCAAAAAAAAAAAAAAAAAAGAAAGAATAATGTTATTTAGTCATTAAGTCAGTTTAAAAATAGACATATTGGGAATGCCTGGTAAAATATGTTTTATTAATTGGAATACAATGTTTTTTAGAACACCCTTGATAGGTAGTGTGAAATTCATATTTTGACAATTTAGGCATCTTTTTTGCAGAATTTTATGAGTATTTCTTATGTAAGAGAACTTTTAACTTTTAAGGGCTGGATGACGGCTTGGCCCCTGTGGCTCAAGCGGCTAAAGCGCCAGCCACATACACCTGAGCTGGCGGGTTCGAATCCAGCCTGGGCCTGCCAAACAACAATGATGGCTGCAACCAACAAGGGCTGGATGAGACAGGAAAGTGTTATTGATGGAAATTATAAGATTTCCTACCTGGAAAGCCTTTTAAAATAGGAGATACTCATGCAATAGCTTAAATGAATATGTCTTATAAACAACCAAACAGGTCTTTAATATCCCTTAGAACCAGATGTTTTGTTGCTGGTATTCTTTTTCTATCTCCATTCAAACTACCATCAATGGAAGACTTATAGCCAAGGAATGTGCTACGAGAAGAAACTGAAGAAGGTTCAGGCTTTCTGGTTTTGGAGTTCATGAGTAGTGGGAGGGAGGAATGGACATAGAAGTAATTCTACTACAGTATGATGAAGGCATATGATAGAGGTGTTGGCTTTGCCTAGAGAAGTCTAGAAGTTTTATAAGAATCATGTTTTCAGGTTTTGGAGGATTATGAAAAAATAGCCTTATCTTATGATTAGAATGTTGGTAATTGTGGATAGGGAAGCCAGAGCTACGATAGTCAAAGGCTCGGTGGTATCAAAGTGTGTGGCATGTTTGGGACATGGTGAGTAGCCCACTGTGAATGAGACCATTTTATGGAAGCCAGACAGCTACGTTGCGGCCAGTCTGAGATTTGGACTTTTTTCCTGAAGGCTGTTACTGTCAGTCATTTTTATTGTGCTGTGCAAATAATAGATGTACATATGGGAGGAATATGTACAATTCTTGGACCATAGCTTTTTTTATAGTCAATTCCATCTCATTCAGGCATATAGAAATACAAGAAAGGGAATTAATTGCATGAAAAATAGATACAAATTTGACTTCTTAAATGGGTTTGACTTTTTAAGTTATTGTGCACAACCGGCGAAAACAGTTGTCTTGACATAGGTTAAGAACAGGAGGTGGCTTGTAAGAAATGTAGTAAACCACTGTCATAACAAAACAGGAAACTAGAAGTGAGGGCTTCATTAACAGAATAAGAGGACACAAGATAAATGCAAGAAATACTGTAGAAATACATTTGAGAGGACTTGACTGATTTCTAAGGCTCATACCAGACTTTATGTGTGAGTCACTCTTTCTTACAACAGGACATTTTCCAGCAGCTGTTTTGCCATGGGGCAATGCCTCTTTGAAATGGCTGCTCAAAAATACACACTTAAAAAAAAAAATTTACAAGTGTGCAACAGATACCTTTGACTTAATCATTGCATCCTTATCCTGATTAGCATATCCTTCCTGCATTCATAAATTCAAACAATGGAACATGTTGGGTACCTTTAGTCACAGGCACTCAGGAGGCTGAGGTGGGAGGATCATTTGAACCCAGGAGTTAGAGGCCAGGCTAAGAAACAGAGCAAGATCCCTCTCTCTTTAAAAAAAAAAAGGGGGGGGGGAGGAGGAGCAAAAGTGCAATTTAGAGAAATGAGGTTGGATAAAAGTTTCTCTTGCATACTGTATCTGGTAATAAAAAAATCATTTATTAAAAAGTATTTTGCTTCTTCCCAATATCCCTGCATCCAAAGGGCTACTTCAGAATGTTAAGTACTTTACTAACATTTTCTTTTCTTTTCTGTTCTTTTTTTTTTCCTTCCTCATTCAAGAGCATATTTTTCATCTGGATTTTTTTAGTTTCTCTTTTATAGGTTTATTCTAGCTCTGTGTTATCTTTCAAAGGGACAACATCTGATATTGTTTCTTGTATTCTTTGTGCATTATATATGATGCTTTGGTACAAAAGTAGAAGGAAACTTTTTTTTTTGAGACAGAGTCTTACTATGTCACCCTTGGTAGAGTACGGTGATGCCACAGCTCACAGCAACCTCAAAGTCTTGGGCTTAAGTGATTCTCTTGCCTCAGCCTCCCAAGCAGCTGGGACTACAGGCACCCACTACAACCCCCAGCTATTTTTTGTTGGAGTTGTCATTGTTGTTTAGCTGGCCCAGGCAGGGTTCAAACCCACCACCCTTGATGTATGTGGTAACCACTGTGCTATGGGCGCCAAACCATTTCTTGCATTCTTAATGCTAAGCAGTTTGGTACTTAGATTTTAATATCACATTGGCATAGTAGTTTTAGGCAATATTTGTAATTGATAGTTCATGTTTTATCATAAAATACAGAGCTTAGAAATCAGCTAATCCTACTTATACATTTTATGATAGAGAGACTGAGATTAAGAAAATTTAATATATTAGTTCCTGATAACACAGCAAGTTAGACCTAGAAGGTGTCTTGATTCTCTACCAGTGTATTTGAGTTGTTTTTCCTTTTCTTTGTTCATATTAATTTTGAATCACAGAAATATATTCCTCTTGTAAAAAGTTAAAACATAAATAATTTAGGGCTTCCTTTAGCTCCACCCCTACCCCACTCAGATCGTAGCTTTCTCCCCAGTATTAACTACTGTTATCACTTTGTTGTATGTTCTGGCAGCACTTTTCTCTGCATTTGCTTACATTATAAATACAGACTCACATTATGTGAGTACACACATATGGTGCCTAAATGATTTTTTTCACTCCTGAATTGTTTAATAGTCATTATGTAAGCATAGTTGAGTTACCTTTTATGAATACGTCCCTTACATTGTGCACATGGAAGCAGATCTGCCACTTATCTGTCCTTTCCTATGGCCTCACTGGATGTTTGTCCAGCCATTCAGTGAATAAGTACCCATTACATTCTACCCTCAAGAAGTTTGCATTACACTTATAAAAGTGAAAAATGTGCAAAGATAACTAATATCAAATAACAAGTGCCAGTAAAAATGTATAAGGAGTCATTCTGTTTTCTATTTCAGAAAGATCTGAATAGCTCAGGAAAAGTTTTAAGTACATTATACAAAGCTCTTTGATGTAACCAGTTAAATTCCACATTTAGGTTAAAAGTGTTTTGACAAGACTCCACGTCAGTTGACCATAACTGAAGTATTAAAGCATAACTAAGATCCCAACCATCTTTGAATTTATGTAAGCCTAAAACTTACTTTGAAATTAAAATGTCAGTCTGGGCTGGGCTCAGTGGCTCACACCTGTAATCCCAATGCTCTGGGAGGCAGAGGAGGGTGTATCTCTTGAGCTCAAGAGTTCCAGACCAGCCTGAGAAAGAATGAGACCCTGTCTCTACTAAAAATAGCTGGGCATTGTGGTGGGTGCTTACAGTCCCAGCTACTCAGAAGGGTCAGGCAAGAGGGTTGCTTGAGCCTAAGAGTTTGAGGTTGCTGTGAGCTGTGACACCACAATACTCTACCCAGGGTGACAGAGTGAGACTCTGTCTCAAGAAAATAAAAATAAAATAATGTCAGTCTGTTAACAGCTATTTTTTTAATGAACTTAAGAACCAGGTAGAATGTATTAACTGTATACAGCTATCATCCATGTACATATATACGTATATATACAAGCGTACACTCCATAATGCGATTTCAGTCGATGACAGACCATGACAGTGGTCCCATGACATTATAGTATGATATTTTCACTGTACCTTTTCTATGTTTAGCTATTTTTAAATACACAAATACTTACCATGATGTTACAATTGCCTGCAGTATGAGCTATCGCTATGCCATTTACCCCTAAATATGGAATAGGCTATCCCATCCAGGTTTGTGGATGTCAACTCTGATGTTCACACAGTGACAAAAACACCTAACAATCAATTCTCAGAACGAAATTCTATCTGCCCATCATTAATTTGTTTTAGAGTTGGCTGTAACCCTAGACTTCTGGAGGCCAAGGCAGGTGGATCACTTGAGCTCATGAGTTTGAGACCAGCCTGAGCAAGAAGTGAGATCCTGTCTACAAAAAATGAAAAACTGAGGCAACAGGATTGCTGGAGCTTAAGAGTTTGAGGTTGCTGTGAGCTATGACACCAGAGCACTCTACCAAGGGCAACAAAGTGAGACTATCTTTTTTTTAAAGAAAGAATGGGCTCAGATACATGCAATGGTGAGAAACATCAAAAATGTTTGGATTTTTATTGATTTGGTAGCTAGTTCTAATCACCTCTGGTTTCATTCATGGCATCTGGATGTCCAAGCAGCGGAAATCCTGGATTATACGACTTCTTCATGAAGAATAAACTCTAAATACAGCTCTAACTAGAATACCCTGTGCCAGGCACATTTATATACAGTATTTCATTTGGTCCCGCTTAGATTATTAAATCAGCTCTAAAAAGTTAGAATGATTTTACTTGAAATGAGTTTGATGTGCTTTGAGACCCTGCACTATAAAATAATTATTTTTCCAGCATGATCATTTATTACAGTTAAAGGGAAATGTCATAAAACATTTGGATATTCTTCTTTATGCTCCTTGTATATGTTTTTGAGACAGAGTCTCACTTTGTTGCCCTTGGTAGGGTGCTGTGGCGTCACAGTTCACAGCAACCTTCAGCTCTTGGGCTTAGGCAATTCTCTTGCCTCAGCCTCCCAAGTAGCTGGGACTACAGGAGCCCGGCTATTTTGTTGTTGTTGTTGTTGCAGTTTGGCCAGGGCCTGGTTTGAACCTGCCACCCTCGGTATATGGGGCCGGTGCCCTACTCACTGAGCCACAGGTGCCACCTATATGTTCCTTCTGTAAAAGTGAGATTGCTGTTTCTTTCAATATGATCAAAGCCTAAAGCTTAAGTGTTTTCTTTTACAATTATAATAATTCTATATTAAATCTTTGAACATATAATAGTAGTACTTTAGGGCATTTAGGCTGTTTCCATGTAATAATAGTACTTTAATATTTAGTAAATATATAAGAATTGTCCAAAACCAAAATAAAAGTTCTAGGTCTTATTAGCTCCAATATTACTTTATTTAGGAATACGGAATGAGCAATTTCATACTTTTAACCTTATTCCTCTTTTAAATTAGGAAGATTTTCTACTGAATATAAAAAATTGTTTGAGAACCCTGGGTACAAGATACTATATAAGTTTAAAGTGATAACTACTCAACGTGTATCCTACAGGAAAATGGTTTAAGTTGAAAGAGATATATATATAAGATGATCATTTAAAATATTCAGCCTCATTGATTGGACTTTTAAAAAAATCCTTTTGCTACAATTGATAAGCCTTGATTTAAGAGCTCTATTTTTTTTTAAAGTAAATATTGGTCTGTATGATACTTTCAGAGAAAATAAAACCACGGGGGTGGAGGGGTGGGGGGTGGTGCCTGTGGCTCAGTGGGTACTGAGGTGCCGGCCCCATATACCAAGGGTGGCAGGTTGGAACCCAGCCCTGGCCAAACTGCAACAAAAAAAGAAGAAGAAGAAGAAGAAGAAGAAAACCACAGGGAGTATTTGTAATTCTTATATATTGACTTCACAATGACAGTTTTCTTCGTCATTTGGAATGGAAGTCTGTTAACACCAAATGTTAATTAAGGCCTCTGCTAGAAGCCATGAAACATGGGTCAAAGAATAGTGTGAGCTTCAGGGTCTTGCACTGATGCTAAAGAGAGAAATAAGCATTGATAAACAGATCTGAATATAAAACATGTAAAATCCAGCTACAGTTCTTTTCTTTATATTTTGCTGTTTTATGACCTGTTTCAAATCCTGGCTGTTAATTATATGATTGCTAATATATAATGTTTAACATTATTTTTACTAAGTTAGGAAAAGTTTCATTGAGGAAAAAGAAAATCAAGATATTTTAAGAGAGGAGCTAAAGACTAATGGGAAAACATGGAAAAAGATTATTCTGGTTTATTGAGGGAATAGAGGAGGAGAAAAAAAATTTTTTTTTGAGACAGAGTCTCTCTTTGTCACCCTCAATAGAGTGCTGTGGCATCACAGCTCACAGCAACTTCTAACTCTTGGTCTCAAGTGATTCTCTTGCCTCAGCCTCCTAAGTAGCTGGGACTATAGCTGCCCACCACAACACCCAGCTATTTTTAGAGATGAGGTCTAACTCTGGCTCAGGCTGGTCTTGAACTTGAGCTCAGGTGATCCACCCAGCTTGGCCTATCAAAGTGTTGGGATTACAGGCATGAGCCACCACGCCCAGCATCACTGAGCTACGGGTGCTGCCCCCATGTACCCAGAGTGGCGGGTTCAAACCTGACCTGGCCAAACTGCAAACAAAAAAAAATAGCCAGGCATTGTGGTGGGCACCTGTAGGCCCAGCTACTTGGGAGGCTGAGGCAAGAGAATCACCTAAGCCCAAAAGCTAGAGGTTGCTGTGAGCTGTGATGTCATAGCACTCTTCCAAGGGCAACAGAGTAAGACTCTGTCTCTAAAAAAGAAAAAAAAGAAAGAAAAATTTGCTAGAAGACTTGAGTTGGGTAAAGACAGGAAAGAAAAGTAGATAGAGGAGAGCATTATTGGCATATGCTTTTTCACAGATTTGTCAAAAGTTTTTTTTTTTTTTTTTTGTTAGCAGTTTTTGGCCGGGGCCAGGTTTGAACACGGCCCCCCTCAGTTTTATGGTGCCAGAGCCCTGCTCACTGAGCCACAGGAACCACCCCAGAAAAGTCCTCTTGAAGCCAGACTACTAGGATTCTGATTGTGCCTTCCGACTTACTAGCTGTGTGACCTTA
>CAUYRH010072066.1:0-14525 GCA_963574655.1 Perodicticus potto
TGGACACCAGGTAGGAAGAGGGAGATGGGCCATCTACCCTAGTCATTGTCCCACACAGATCACCACTCAGATGCCTGATTTTCCACTTACAAAAGCCTCTTCAAGTCCTGTTAGCTTTCTGCTACTTTGTACCACCTGTAAGAACCAAAAATCTTTTATTTATTTATTTATTTATGTTATTTTATTTTTTATTAAATCATAACTGTGTGCATTAATGCATTTATGGGGCATAATGTGCTGATTTTATATACAATTTTAGAAGGCTGCATATGATCCTGTATGGCAAGATCTACCTGTTTGGTGCTTCCCCGCTGATGGTGCCAGACCTTCCCAACCGCCCCCCCAAATAATCATCTCTCTATCTCTCCCCATGGCCCTTATCTATCTCTGTTTCCCTCTCTTAATTTTTATTTCAGTAAATTTAAGGGCAGAGGTGCTTTTTATCATAAGGACTAATTGTATAATGCTGAAGTCAGGGCTTTCAGTGTAGCCATCACCAGCACAGCACACACTGTGCCTGATAGTTTTTATCCCTCATGCCTTCACTCTTGCTCCTTTTTAATTTCAAATTCCAATCAACATTATCATCATATATACACATCATTTAGCTCCCACTTATAAGTGAGAACATGTGGCTTTTGAATTAGACTTGATCTTAGCCAAAAGCCCAAGAAGCAATGCCTTGTGGTATTTGTTTTTCTATTCCTGAGATACTTCATGTAGAACGATGGTCTTCAGTTCTCTCCAAGTTGCTGTGAAAGACATTGTTTCATTCCTTTTTATTGCTCAGTAATACTGCATATACCATATTTTCTTTATCCACTCATCAGTTGATGGACATTTAGGTTGATTCCATATCTTTGCCATTGTGAACCCCGGTGCAATAAACATTTAGGTGAAGGTGTCTCTTTTATATAATGACTTACTTTCCTTTGTGTAGATAGCCAGTAGTGGGATTGCTGGATTAAATGTTAGGTCTACTTGTAGTTCTTTGAGTAATCTCCATACTGTTTTCCACAGAGGTTATACTAATTTACATTCCCATTAATAATGTATAAGTATTCCCTTTCCCCCACATCCATGCCAGTATTATTGTTTTATTGATTTATTAACAATGGCCATCTTAAAAGGGATCAAGTGGTATCTCATTGTGGATTTAATATGTTTGTTGCCACTTGCTTATCTACTTTTGAAAAAACTATGTTCATACCTTTCACTCACCTTTTCGTGGGGTTGTCTGCTATTTTACTATTGTTTGAGCTCTTTGTAGATATGACAAAGATAATTATGGATATTAGCTCTTTGTTGGATATATTATTTACAAATATTTTCTCCCATCCTGTAGTTTGTTTAGTCTGTTGATTATTTCCTTTGCTATGCAGAAACATTTCTTGTTTAAGTACCATTTACATATTTTTGTTGTTGCAATATCTACTATTTGCTTTGGGGGTCTTATTCATAAATTCTTTGTTGACGCCAGTGTCCAGAAGAGTTTTTCTTATATTTTCTTCTATAACTCTCATGATTTAAGGTCTTACATGTAAGTCTTTAATCCATCTTGAGTTAATTTTTGTCTCTAGCGAGACACAGGAATCCACTTTCATTATTCTGGATGGGGTATCCAATTTTCCTAGTACTATTTATTGAGTAAGACATCCATTCCCCAGTGTATATTTTTGTCTGCTTTGTCAAAATCAGTTGGTTTTAGCCATATGACTTTATTTCTAGATTCTCTATTCTGTTCTATTGATCTATGTGTCTACCTTTATACTAACACCATGCTGTTTTAGTTACTATAGCCTTTTGTTATAATTTGAAGTCAGTTAATGGGATGTTTACAGGTTTATTGGTTTGTTTGTTTAGGATCGCTTTGATTATTAAGGCTATTTTTTAATTCCCCATGAAATTTAGGATTATTTTTTCTAGTTCTGTAAAAAATGGTGTTGGTATTTTGATGTGAATTGCATTGAATCTATAAATCACTTTAGGTAATATGGTCATTTTGACAATATTGATGAGAATCCCCTCATTTTCTCCAATGATTTGGTCAAAAGTCTGTGAGTGCCAATAAATATCCTTTACCAAGATACTTCAGCACAAAAATATAGAAGCACGGAGGCATTATTTCTGGATTCTTCCCTGCAACACTTTGGCAATGAGCCAAAGCCAGCTATCTGCTGATGCTGATGCAAGGAAAAGGAAGAAATACTAACCAAGGCACACAAGTGTCCACATATAAACATTATGTTCAGCTCAGAATGGTTGCCTTTCTCCTTAAGAAAGCACAAAGAATGTTCTCTTCAAAGCCAAGCTTTTAGATGTTAAATTGACTGTGTTTTATTGACCGTATTTTTACAGGTATAAGGCAAGAGCTATGGGGAGAAGAGTATTTGTCTTAATATTAGTTGTACTGTCAGGTCAGAAAACAATGTTGTTTATAAAAACACTGCTGTATGTATCAAATAAATATTAAATGGTGTGCTCAGTATACAGACCATTCTTTCTCAAATACAATTCTCAAATGAAAGGAATCAGTGCTCCTTGGAGAAATGGCTGCTTCCAGGTGTGCACCAGGGAATATATGAGATAAGCCTGACCATCTGTTAAGGCTAGAATGTAAGGAAGTGCTAAAATATGCTCATATGCATATGTGTGATGCACACACACATCCACACACCACATACACATACACACGCATGCACATGTGGCACGATGACAATGGGGGTCAGTCAATGGGACATAGACATAAACCCAAAGAGCTCCAAATGGCCAAAGCTAAAACAATTTGAGCAGCAAAATAAATAGCATATTATTGGATTATAGCCCAAGGTATAAAGTAAATATCTTTGAGTCCATTCAGATGTAAGTATGTATTCAAGTATTTAATGCATAAATAGATAAGGGAGAAGAATAGACAAATCTCCTGTACAGAAGAACTCCAAAGAATTCATGTAGATATTCTGCTGTCAAGTTTGTGAGGTGTAACAATCCATTCCTTGAATGCAAGCTGCCTGTAATGACTTCTTTCCAAAGAGTACAATGTAGGAATGAGGAGGGAAAGTAATTTTGAGGAGGAAAAACATGACAAACACCTTAACCAGCTGTTCAAGGTTATCATCAACAGGCATAAACTATGTTGTTAGTTAGCATATATCGTCCATATGACGTAGTAAGAATGGCTCTTTACTTCTAACATATTCCTCTTCAAAACATATTACCCAAGTCTAACTAAAGGAAAACATTCAAACACAAATTGAGGGACTTTATACAAAATATTTGCCCAGTAGTTCTTTAAAACTATAAAGGTCATCCATCAAAAGAAAATAAAGTCTGAGAAATTGTCACAGTCTAGAGGAGCTGATGGAGACAAGGCGAAAGATACTGGTATACGATCATTAAAAAAAGAAAAACAAACCACAATAAGAACAAAACAATCGCAGATTTTACTCAGATAAAGGCCCTGTATACCCAATTAGAAAGAGCATAAAAGACAACAATAAGAAAACAAAAGCATACGGCAAAACTTCACTCTCCTTAAACGGAATCCCAGTTGTCCAAGACCATGACACTGGTGATCTCCATCATTTGCAGAGGAAAGGGACGCTCTTACTTTGGATGCATTTCAGATTTTGACATCATCTCCCAGCTTGTGAGGTCACTCGCTTGCTTTTTTATTTACTACAGTGCATAGACTCATACTTTGTTAAATGCCAATTGAATGTTAATAATATTTTTTATTTTATTATTCTTTTGTTTTTTGATATGTCTGTGCAGCATATTGAAAGGTATGTCATTTCAACATCTAAAATATTTAGAAAGTAGGTGGCCAACTGCCAACTACAAGCTTGCAAGTACGTTAGGAAAAACATACGAGTGTGTGGAAAGAAAAAGGATGTGGGACATTAAGAGACCCACCAGCTTTTGACTTTTGCCTTTCTTGCTGGTTGTTATTCTTGCTGATTATATATTATTTTCCAAGTTGAGATGCAACTCTAAACTATATTAGTTCCAAAATGATGAGGCATTCTCATCATCATCATTGTCATCAGTTTGTTTTTATCATAAGCTTTAACAGAAGCAGGATATCAAGGTCTTCTCTTTGAATGTGCTTTGAAAAATTGACTCTGTATTTTTTCTGAATATTTCCTTGGCATTTTTCTGTTTACTATTTGTTGGCATGTTAATAGACAACTGTAACATCTGAAATGGATAGGTAGTATTTGAAGTTGTCATCAATAACAAAATTCTGAAATTCATTAACTTTAGGAACGCTAACAAGAATGAACTTTTACTTTTGTTATGGATAATCTGGAATAAGATGTATGGATGGATAAAGGAAAGGTGATATACAACCCAAAGAGGAGAGGGGTCGCAGCTTTTGTAAACTTGTATTAGGAGTGATGCCAGACACTTAGAACATGGCATCTTTATTCTGAAAGTACTGACAACATTCCTGAACCCAATCTGCTATTCTGTTTTAACATTGAGAAACCACGTGAAACAATGAATGGAGAAAAACTTAAAATAGCATCTTAATTAAACCATTTATTCATGACACATTTCCTACCAGTTTAGAATTATTGATTTTTTTATACAGCTTGCCACTTCAAAGAAAAGGGATTATTTTAAGAATTATGATATGTACTTCTAGGGTAGGAGAAAAATTCATTATCCCCAGCTTTCAGCTAGCACAAAATGCCTCTGGTAATACCCCTGCATCCCATAATCTACATTATTTTAAAATAATCAGAGAAAAAAGAACTACAAAAATCTCTTCTAGGTCTAAAATTATTTTATTCTCTAAACACAAATATCGTTATTATCTATCATAACCAATTATATATCATTTTATAAAAGTCCAAGTTAAATACACATCTGCCATTATCAAATAGAATATTGCAAATCACTTTAATCTGTGCCAATCTTATCACAGTCAATCTGCTAACACAACCATTGATCTCAATTCTCTTTTTCAAATCTTTGATACGGTCTTATCATTATTGGAATTTAGATACAAGCGGTTTCCTGTTTTAGAGTCCTAGTGAAATATTATTTTAAAATATTATTTTGGTAAGTTTTTGTATTATAGCAAATAATAACTGAATTGATGTTCTTGTTGTCACTTATAAAAAAATTTTAGATATTCAATCCTGGAGAAATTTTGAAATCTGTAAATTCTGAGAGCCCTGTAATGTTGCTATAAATCATCCATACTCAACAGGGATAATATTTTTCCCAAGAGGGCACAAAATGTTTTTTGGCAAGGGAGGAAAATGAAAAAAAAAAAAAAAAAACTTAACTGTTGCAATGGTTTGTGACCTTCTGAAGAGTCTTAGAACTTAAACAGATACACATGTATCTGTGGTGTTGAAATTTTATAAAGAGAGATTAAAATAATCTCTACAAGGATTTCTTAGGAAGATGATAAAGAAAAGTCCTAATCATTGAAAACCAATGCAATTTAAATATATTACATTGTTTTAAACCCTCAAAAATTTATGTGGGTTAGAAAGCAAAGTGCCAAATCTCTTCCCAAAGCAAATTAAATTGTCTGAGTTATAAACCTCTCAAAAAGTGGACTTATAATGAGCATGCAGACAAATCTTTAACCATAAAGATTCCTGCAGACTGAGTACTCTAACATTCCTTGTGAGCCAAGTTGAAACTGATTGTGGTTGGCACCCTAAGATAGATTTTAGTTTAAATGATTTTCTTTTGGCTCTAAAAACAGTTCGGTCCCATGTATTTCTAAAATGTGCAATAACATTCTTTTATAATTCAATAAAAAGAGAATGTCTAAAATGTTGGATTTCTACTAATATGTCCCACTTCCTTCTAAAATGCAAATGTGAACTGAACCCAAGTGTAGACAAAAAAGTCATGCCGTCCATCTTCACTCTGAACGGGTGTGCACATTCGTGTGTGCCTGTGTCCGTGTGTGCGCTTTTGAATTTTTTTGCTTTTACTTTTTTACCTGCAAATTCTTCCTTTAATTCTACCTTTAAGCAAAACCTAGGGGAAGGCACCTGTTGCCATCCCCAGAACTGATTTCAGTGTAAATATATTTTCAAAAAATAAGGATTTTTCTGTCCTTACAAGCTAGCTTCTGACAGTTAATATTACTGAAGACTAATATTTGACTCTTAAAAATATGTGTGTGGGACATGTGATCAAGTAGTTTTGTGTGGCTTCAGTTGACCTTTATGCCAGCTATTTTACGTGTTTTGCTGATAATGAACTTGATAAACTGCTCTATAAGAAACGCAGTTTGCATATGGTAATACCAATCATGCTAACAAAGCTGAAATTCTAGCATTATACTAAAATGCTTCTATTAAAGTGAATGTAAGTTCTGATCCCTTTTTTTTACCAACATCATTCCATATGACATAGCCATAAAAGAAAAAAGGGAAAGAAATGTGTCTTGCATCTATGTGTAACATATTTCACTAAGATCTGCAAAATATGGGAATTCAGTCATAAAAGAGCAAATGCAGATAATGGAGCAAATGGGGAAAATGGTAAAAAATTATCACAGCTAATCCATCCAACTCTTAGCATTGAAGACTTCTATCACACTCTTATGGTTTTAATTTAAAGGAAGGTAAGTAGATATCATACTTTAGTTCAGACCCGGAACAAGGAGGAACCTATTTAATCTGTTTTCACAACTAGCAAAAATGACATGCAGTAGAATAAGGAAAATAAATAAATATGAATAAAAAGAAAAACTATGACTAAGAATGTAGACTCCATTTTTCTATTCACTGTTTATGAAATTGGTTTTTAAATTTATGCAAGGACAGAGCTGGAAACCACATGAGCATCTTGATTCTTAAAAATCTCTAAGAAAATAAAAATTGTGCATAGTAATAAAAATATGTATATATATATGAACCTATATTACAAGTAAATGATTTTATATAATATTATAAATAATATTTTATATAATTCAACTAAAATAAAGGAAGAAAATAGCTCCTAATAATATTTTATAAACAATGACAATAGTAAAAAAAAAAAACAACTAAATAGCCACTATAACCACAGACAAGTTCATAGAATTTTGCTGTGAAATCTTCATAAGCTCAATAGCTGAACACAGGCTATAGCAATTTTTTCTTTCTTGTTTTCTTTCTTTTTCTTTTCTTTTCTTTTTTTTTTTTTCAGACCAAGTCTCATTCTATTACCCCAGGCTGGAGTGCCATCCAAACACACACAGCAACCTCAAACTCTTGAGCTCAAGTGATCCTTTTGCCTCAGCCTCCCAAGTAGCTGGGACTACAAGTGCTTGCTACAACACCGGCTACTTTTTCCATTTTTAATAGAGACAGGGTTTCATGTTTGCTCAGGATGGTCTTGAACTCGTGAGCTCAAGCCATCTACCTTCCTGTACCTCCATAGAGTGCTAGGATCATAGGCATGAGCATCACGCCCAGCCACTGTAGCAACTTTATTATTTTTTTTTCCTTTTTTTTTTTTTTTATTGAATCATATCTGTGTACAATAATTCAGTCATGGGATATTACGCAGCCATAAAGAAAGATGGTGACTTTTCCTCTTTCATATTTATATGGATGGAGCTGGATCAGGTTCTCCTTAGCAAAGTGTCTCTAGAATGGAAGAAAAAGTATCCAATGTAGCAACTTTAGATCAGAGCCTCAACAGAGGATAGGTCATGGTATCAGGCTAGAGTCACTGCGCTTGCTACTTACTTGAGTGACACCTCTGGTTTGATTCTGTTTTTAAAGGAAGTAGTTGGACTGGATGCACATTTCTGAAATCTTTAGATCATGATAAACTTTGAAAAACATGGAACTACTCTTCAGAAAACTCTACCTATTTCAAAATATTTCTATTTCAGAAAATTTCTGTAAGTCCTTGAAGCTACTCTTTAGAACCCTCAGAGCCATTGGTTTCATGAACTCAGGGTGCAAGAACCTTGAATTTGGACTATTTGAAAGATTCTTTTTGTCCATGCTATTTATGGTTCTGGTTTCTAAAACTAGTTTAAGTAGCAGAATTTGTATTTTGAAGAAGAAATCAAATTGAATCTTTTTACTCAGTTATATTTATGAAACACAAAAAGGTGCAAGCTTACTGAGGGACAAGTAAAACAGCCGAATTCAAGGCAAAACTTATGTCCATGTAGCTAGTAAAGTCCTACAGCTCTTGAGGATCACAAATCAGAATTTGGGGGCTTCCAACAGCCATATCAAGGTGGAAAAGCAAAACTACTAATATCAGGTAGGAACACTTTAGAGGGTAATAAGAAAAGGTTGTTGTGGCAGTCAAAAAACTTGGATCAGAGTTCCATTGTTTTATTTGACTTGTGTAATAATGGCAATTTAATTTCTGATTCCACGTTTTCATTTTCTTGATTTCTAAAACAGAGTATAAAACCTCTGAGGCAGAATTTCTATAAGGTAATGGAATAGTCCATGTACACATGCCTATATGTGTGTCTAAAGACCCTCTTATGAAAGGTTTTTCATATTTAAGAGACTACATCCTTATAAGCATGTACGTATGAAAAAATGTACATATGTGTGGATATAAATGCACAAATATACATGAACATACACATGCATGTATGTTCCAGTGAGCACGTCTGTGTGTGTGTGTGTGTGTGTGTGTGGTTTAGCGAAGTGCCTTGTGTAGAAGTGCCATGAACTAGAGAGCTTCTGTTGTTTTCAGCAAGGCTTCTGCTGATGGAAAACACCTGGTGCTTATAAAAAGCTGTGGGACTTATCACGCCCCCTGGGTGAAGGGCTCTACTACAGCCCGAACTTTGGCTTGGAAGTGAGAACAATGCAACCTAAAAATTTTTAGCCTCATATTAATTTAAAACAAAAAAGCTCTAGAACAAAGAGACCCCCTTCTGAGTGAGTACAAAATACATCAAAAGACCCCTGACCCCTGTCCCTCTTGGCTGATACAAACCAGTCCCAGGGCTCAGGACTGGGTTTTGGCCCTCACTCATGCCTCACCCTGACCATCAAAAACAGATCTGCAAAACATGAAGTTATTTGCTCTGGTCCTTGCTGTACACCATACAGGTACTTCCCAAAGGGTGTTCCTGGACCTGAAGCAGCATCACTTAGACAGTTGTTAGAAATGTACTTGTCAGGCTTCACTGCTGACCTGCTGAATCAGAAACTCCTGGTTCATGCCTGTAGCCGCAGCTACTCAGGAGGCTGAGGCAGGAGGATCACTGTGCCCAGGAGTTCAAATCCAGCCTGGACAACAGAGTGAGACTCTGTCTCTACCAAAATATGTTTAAGTTGCTGAGTTTCAATTTGCATCCTGATGTCAGTTTCTACCCATGTTCTTTCCATGCATCATTTACTTGTTATAAAAAATATAGCGTAACACGAGAGTATGGTCTTCAGTAATGCAAAATGAAATGGATTGAAACACGAGGGATATGCTGAGATTTTCTAAAACACTTTTGTAAGTCAGCTGAAAGAAATATTAAATTTGTCTCCTCATCAGGATGTTATAATAGTAGGATTCCCGAAGACCTCATTTATTGTTTTGCATAATAAAAAAGAATTAGCTGCAAATAGAAATGGGAAAAATGGGAAGTGAATAAAGAAATTTACTCTACTGAAGAAATCATGAAAAAATCTCTTACTACTGTGTTTTTAGTGTGCAATGTATATGGTTTTGTTCGTTTATTTTTAGCAAGAGCTTTTTTCACATTTGCTTTTCTGCTGTGTATTTGTGTACTGATCTTGGCTTGATCAGTTCTCGGTCCTGCTTTCTACTAAAGTAACATTTTTTTAAAAGCCAGGCATTGCAATGATATCCACTATACAGCTACAGGTTGAATGTGATCCAGTTTTAATTTTGTCTATCTTTCTAGAAATTTCTGATACTTTATATTACTACAATCAGTAAGCTTCTGTTTGAAAAGATTTGAGGACCTGCCTCTTACAGAATATGAAAAAGGAAAGCTTATCCTTAATTTCATCACCTTTGCTATTTCCCCGTGCACCTCACCCCTTTAGGGGGCCTCACCAAGACATGTCCCAGAAGTCCAGCCCCTGCTGTGCCCATTCTCTGAAGCTACTGTTTTTTCTTATCCTGTGTATATTCCTTCACAATCCTTGACTTTTGATTATGATTGTTTAATGTAAGATAAAACAGTGGTTTAAGTGCATCAGTTTGCCCCTGATAATAAACTCTGGGAGACTAAGCAAAAATGGTTGGATCAACCATTAGAAAGTAACTATAGGGGTTAAAGTAAATATAGGTTTACTAGGTATCTCCAGGTGTATTTTAAGAATGATGTCTCATCACAGCAAGGGAAATTAAGGGAGTTAACCTTCCTAAAGTGTAAAGTATAAGCTAAATTATTTGAGGAAATAAATTTTCAGAACATTTTAGAAAAAACTAAGATCCGCTCCCATTAATAAACAGTATTGTTAGTCAGTTGTGCTCAGAGACATGTAAATTTCTCACACAGATTGCTGATAAGCTTCCAGGGTTTCTGTTCACTCAGCATCTCTACTTAAGGAGCTGCTAATCCTGTTTACTGAAGTCTCTTCAATGCATGAGAAAGATATTGCCATACAAGGAGATGAGATGTCAGTATTATTAGACCAGCCTTTCTGTAATTATGGAGACTCAGGTATTTGGTCCAAAAAGAGTCTCCTTTGAGAAAATTTCTGGACTATTTAAATATTCCCATTCCTTAAACTCCAACAGTTTAATTTACAGAGAATTTTAGTATATTAATCTTCCCAAATGACATGACATTTTAGCAAGAGATTTCAAGGAATGACTAATGTGAGAATTGTAAACAATGTGGCAGTCCATGAAGAATATATATTTGAACAGTTGCATTGCTCCATTGCTCGTTTTCCATTGTTCGTGGCAGTAATTGTTAGTATCTTTTTATAAAAAAGTAATGTACCTTTGGATTAGAGAAATACCAATATCCTTGCTTATCAGAGATTGTGCTCTATTCACCTTTATATGTATGTCTATTTCATATTCAGAGCAATTGAAAGGTTAATTTTACAGGGTGTGCAATCACGGAGTTTTGGAATATTAGGATGAAGCTAGAGCTCAAAGACTATCTGTTTCGAGAGTGCCAGTGTCCTTGCCCAAGGTCACAGAGGAAATTAAAACTGTGTAGATGTTCCACCATAGCCTCTCACGAGGTCAAGTTCTCTCTCCCTTACACTGTAACACCTTTCATAATTTATTGTCTAAAACTAAAAAAGTAAAGTGGTTTTGTTTTCCTGTATTCCAAGAGTTACTCAGAGTGATGTTTATTTAAATTCTTGGTGTTAATGGCAAGGCCAGAAAATACACAGAAATTCCCTGGAGTAACTTTCCCACCATATATGCTACTTTGTACATCTCCTGAAATGAGAGAAAAGTATGACTAATGAAGTATGCATCAAAAGTAGTGCTGTCATGAGCTACTCTGTGTGAGTCATAGAAGCCACAGTACTGTGTTTAGAATAAAAATAAGACAGGGAATAATGGCGCCCTAAAATTTAATGAGGTACTTTAGTTTAAATGTACACAGTTAGTTGTGTCAACCACTGGCCATTGCAAGCAGCACATTTTTTTTAACAACCTTGTGCAATGGGGCTGTAAATTACTATAATTAAATTAAGCCATAACCTTATCCAGGCAATATGAGGTATGTGTACTTTGTCTCTATAATCATATTATCAGCTTGGAGCAGAAATTACAATGAAAAAAAAAATCAAACAGCATAATCAGCCATGTCATTTATAATTTTTCAAGGGGAAAGTAAAACTACTTGGTATTTAATCTACCCATTTTCTGGGTATGTTCATCCCAAATGCCTTGACTTAAGTAGTTGTCATTTAATGCTTCTTTAACTAGTTGTTAAACTTGGCAGCAGAGCACAGTGAAGGAAAACATTTTTCCGAAATAAGCATATCTACTCGTACATGCTTTTAGATTTGATTCTTAACTCACTTTATGATGATAGATGGAGAGAGATTATCTGTTTGACTTCTTGGGAAGGTAGAGATTCTGATAGGGAAAAAAAAACCATGAATCCTGGAAGCTATATAATTAAGCTAGATTTTTTCCTAATATTTCTCTATTACAGTTTTCATAAAATGCATTTTATGCTTGAACTATTTGTGTGGATTATTTTATTGGGTATGTGCTGATCTTTCCAAGTCCTGAAGACGATGGGTTTAATTAGAAGGAAGGTCTTGTTAATAAAATAGGAAGAGATATTAGTGCTTTGCTCCTTTGTATTCCCTCCATCTTTTGTAATATCTGATACCATTTACCATGTATTTTAACCCACATTGATTTAATGCCTGACTTCCCACTGGGAAATATATTATTGGAAGTTGGAACTAACATTTATTCTAAGACAGTGCTGATTGCTTAACATAATCTATGTTTCAAAAATAGTTGTTCAATAAATGGTTATTGAAAGAATAAGGATAGCACCTGTGGCTCAGTGAGTAGGGCGCTGGCCCCATATACCAAGGGTGGCCGGCCCCAGTGAACTGCAAAACAAAAAACTAGCGGGGCGTTGTGGCGGGTGCCTGTAGACTCAGCTACTCAGGAGGCTGAGGCAAAAGAATCAACTAATCCCAGGAGTTGGAGGTTGCTGTGAGCTGTGTGATGCCAGGGCACTCTACCAAGAGTGATAAAGTAAGACTCTGTCTCTACAAAAAAAAAAAAGAAAGAAAGAATAAAAAAATAATGAAGGAAGTGAGTGAGATGTGCTTTGTGCAGATATTGTGGTTTACAACTCTAAATTTTATTATTTCACTCCTAATTTCTCTCAAAACTTCCTTCTGTGGGGAAAAGGTTGGGTGGTGGGAATTAAGCAACTGTGAAAGAAATCACACCATTTATAGCTTCAACACTTTCAGTGTTAAAAAAAAATATGGACCTCAAATTGTTACCATCTTCGAGCTCTGAATTCCTAATCATCACTGTTGCCTTGTCTCATTCATTGATAGTCCCAAAGGAGACATGCTCCTACCCTTCACTGTGAGTACTGATAAGCCCGTCAGAAGGTGAAAATATTATTAAGTCAAAATTCCATACAACACACCTGGCCTGCTGAACATTGTACCTTAGGCTAGATTACCTTAGCACCGAACATGTACGTTAGCTCAAAGTTGGGCAAAATCATCTAACACAGAGCTTATTTTATAATAGTGTTGAATATCTGATGTAATATATTGAATATTGTACTGAAAGTGAAAAACAGAAGGGTTGTGTGGATCTCTAAGTATGGTTTCTGCTGAATGGTGTTGCTTTTTCACACCATTGTGAAGCTGAAAAATCATAAGTTGAACATGGTAAGTCAGGGGCCATCTGTATTGAAAATCTGGACACTGTTGTCATCAAACATATTTGTAACAAACTCAACTTTTTTTAAATCATAGGCTATAATTGTGATCCCTACACTTTTTCCCCTATCCTCTTCCTTCATAAGAGATACCAAGTGGGACTCAGGTCAGATCCTTTATGACCTGATCATCATTGTATAACCTTTACTTATATGTAATGTTATAATCATGGAGGAACTGGAATGGACATTATAAATAGCAGGTGGACAGGTATTTCCAGAGGGGAAATTCAACGTGTGTGTCTGGGATTATGAGGTTTTTTGTCAGTTAAAATATACTGCTCTCAAGTTAGACTGGTTTTGTTCCTCGGCCCTGCCTACACTTTTACTTCATTTAGTGGAACTTCAAATGCATAATATTAGTTGTAAAGAATATTCATCCTGGGTGTTCCTGAGTCAATCCAGTTCCTCAGAGCACTCAAGAACAAGAGCAAAAACAAAACAAAACAATAAGGCAAGCCAATTCCTTGTAGAATATGAGTCAAGTTGTCGTCATCACCAATTAGACAGGAAAGCCAAGTAAATACCATATAAATGGAATTACATGCATGTGCCAAGACATTGTGGAATTTCCCTCAAAGAAAATAGAATGTATAGAATCATAGATTTTTTTTTAATTCTTGTATATGGTTCACTGCTTCCTTGTTAAGTCATTAAGAGCTAATGTTTTAAAATGTGAAATAAAATGTATTTACTTGCAAACAAATGACCATTTGTTTAGTCGTGGAGGTATGTTGCTTTGTACCTT
Source organism: Perodicticus potto (assembly GCA_963574655.1). Lineage (NCBI taxonomy): Eukaryota > Metazoa > Chordata > Mammalia > Primates > Lorisidae > Perodicticus > Perodicticus potto. The sequence goes on from CAUYRH010072066.1 coordinate 14,124, forward strand.
ATTCTCCAATGTGGCAAAACAAAAAATAGCGATACACTAATTTCAGTCATATGAGCTTAAATGAATCATATTATACTATTTATTTTCCTTGTTACTGAAAATGTCAGGAAATTGGCTAATTAGTTTGAAAATCTCATTTAGAATATCTTCCACTTTATAATCCCCAAGCATGGAAATTGATAGTATTTAGTAAAAGAAAACACAGGGTAATACCATTAGAAAAAATAATTATCCTTATATTTGTCTTCCTATGAATGGGAGCAAAGAGCTGGAGTGCATTTTACCTAATTGCTGTATTATTCAAAATTGATGATGTTTTCTAAGTCTGAAGATTTGATCTAACATTTAGCTGAACTCTAGGCAGGAAGATATTTTCTCAAAAGAACTCATTTATTTTAAAAG